>JASDQU010291948.1:3434-14370 GCA_032191745.1 Picea mariana
GTAGCCTCATTAGGATTTGGTGCTCATATGTATCATAATGTAAAGAATGTAATTATTACTTATCATATAAAGAAAAAGAGGTTTTTACCCTGTATGGGTTTCCTCGGAAAATATCTGTCTTTGTGTTTCTCATATATGTGACTAATGTTGAATGTGCCAGTGTTTATTTCTCTGCATTATTGTAATCATCATTCAATGTTTCTGAAAAGAGTTTTAAAAGAAGAATAATTGTTTAAGCTCAGTAACAACTGATTCACGCCCCCCTCTTAGTTGTCCAACAGATTTACCATAAGAGATTCGGGAGCTGCTGGAAGAGTTCGCTGCCATAGTAGTGGATGAACTACCTCGTTTGTTGCCATCGATCATAAGTGTGAGCCATCATATTGATATCATACTAGGAGCCAGTTTACCAAACAAAGCTGCATAGAGATTGATGCCGCAGGAGAATGAAGAGGTCAAAAGACAAGTCTAGGATTTGTTGGACAAAGGTTTGGTCAGAGAAAGCTTGAGTCCATGTGTTGTTCCAATAGTACTTAGTCCGAAGAAAGACAGAGGCTAGAGGATGTGTACTGACTAGAGGGCGATCAACAAGATAACCATCAGGTACGGATTCCCATTGTCAAGGATGGATGATCTGATGGATTGCTTGAGTGGAGCAAAATTATTTTCAAAGATTGATTTGAAAAGCAGTTATCACCAAATCCGCATGAGAGAAGGTGATGAATGGAAGACGGCATTCAAAACCAATGAAGGGTTGTATGAATGGCTTTTTATGCCATTTGGTTTAACAAATGGACCAATTACCTTCATGAGATTGATGAACGAAGTCCTGAAGGAGTTCATCGGAAAATTTGTTATCGTATATCTGGATGACATACTGATTTTCAATAAAATAGTGGCAGAGCATATGAAACATTTGGCTACAGTGATGTAGAGGCTACAGCAGGAGAAGTTGCTGATAAATATGAAGAAATCCTCATTCACGAAGATGGAGCTCATTTATCCGGGGTTTGTTATTTCTGCAGATAAATTGAGGATGGATCAAGATAAAGTGGAAGTGATTAAAAATTGACCATCATCGAAGAATATATTTGAGGTGAGAAGTTTTCACGGATTGGCTAGTTTCTACCGAAAGTTCATCAAAAATTTCAGTGGAATTAGTGTACCGATGATGGATACAGTGAAGAAGAGACATAAATCTTTTCACTGGACAGAAGAAGCTGAAAAAAGTTTTAATCTGTTGAAGAGGAAGATTACGGAACAACCAATTTTGGTGTGGCCTGATTTTCAAAAGACATTTCAGGTGAAATGCGATGCAAGTGGGTTTGCAATAGGGGCAGTCTTGAGTCGGGAAGATAGGCCGATAGCATACTTCAGTGAGAATTTGAATGAAGCGAAAGTGAAATACTCTACATATGATAAGGAGTTTTATGCTATCATTCAGGCATTGAAAAAATGGAGACATTACTTAATCCCAAAGGAGTTTGTCTTATACAGTGACAATCATGCACTGCAATTTGTGACTCAACAGGGGAAGTTGAATCAGAGACATGTTAAATGGGTGGAATATATGTAGAATTTTACTTTTGTGATTAAACATATTTCTGGTACTGCTAACAAAGTTGTTGATGCTTTGAGCAGAAAGTGTTTGCTATTGCAGGAGTTTAGAGTCAAAACATTGGGTTTTGATGATCTTAGGGACATGTACAGAAATGATCCAAATTTTAAAGAGGTGTACGAAGCAGCTGAGAATCCAATTCTCAGAGATAGAGGCCAATGGGCAGAATACATGATCCAGGAAGGATTACTATTTAAAGGTAATCAGCTGTGTATTCTGAAATGCTCCATGAGGGAGAATTTGTTGAAAGAGAAACATAGTGGAGGATTGGCAGGGCACTTTGGTCATGACAAGACATTTGCAAAGTTGAATGAGTCATATTTTTGGCCAGGAATGCGAGTAGATGTCAAGAGATTCGTGGACAGATGTAGAATTTGCTAGCATTCAAAGGGAAGGAAACATAATGCAAGATTTTATCAACCATTTCCCATACCTGAGAAGTCATGGGATGCAATCAACATGGATTTCATATTGGGGTTGCCAAGAACACAAAGAGGTTTTGACTCAATCTTTGTGGTGGTGGATAGATTTTCCAAGATGGCACACTTCATTCCATGTCAGAAAACCAGTGACACAACTCACATTGCGAATCTGTTTTTTAAAGAAGTCATTCGACTTCACGGCTTGCCAAGAAGCATAGTTTCAAATCAAGACACTAAGTTCATAGGAAAATTTTGGAGGACCTTATGGAAGAAGCTGGGGACTAACTTATCATTTAGTTTGGCTTATCATCCTCAGATGAATGGACAGAAAGAAGTGGTAAACAGAAGTCTGGGAGACTTGCTGAGAAGCCTGGTGACAGAACACCACAGCCAATGGGACAAGATATTACCACAGGCGGAATTTTCGTATAATGAATTAATTAACAGAAGCACAGGACAGATTCCATTTCATATTTTTTATGGCATGCAGTTGAGAGAAATTTCTGAATTGATAGATTCATAACAGATTGCGACTAGGAGCGCTAGTGCAGAAAATTTCGTAAAGGCGATGAAGGAACTTCACAGCCAAGTGAAGGAGCGATTGCAGAGTTCGAGCCAGGAATATAAGCGCAGAGTAGATCAACACAGGAGACAACTTCAGCTTGAGTTTGGTGATTTGATTCTGGAACATTTGAGAAAAGAAAAGTTCCCGAGAGGAACATATAATAAACTGAAGATGAAGAAAATCGAACCATGTAAAGTCTTGAAGAAATTTGGGGAGAATGCTTATGAGATTGAATTACCCGATGGAATTGGAATTTCTCCAATATTCAATATCTCAGATTTGTACCCATATAAAGCTGAGGAAACAGGGACAGAAAATGAACATCCATAGGTCCAGTGGACAAAACATATGCCAGTTGAAGAAAAGTCGCAGATGGAGGGCATACTGGAAAAAAGGGTCAGCAAAAAGACCAGTCAAAAACAATATTTTGAATATTTGGTCAAGTGCAAGGGCCATCCAGTTGAAGATGCCATCTAGGAGAATGAAGCAGAGATCCAGAAGCATGGACATATCATCATGAGCTCATGGACATGAGCCTTGAAAATTTTCAAGCAAGGGAGTATGATGCAGGAGCATCTCAAGCGAGCCAGTGCAGAGACAACGGACAGTTGGACAAGCGCCCAACACAAATTTTGAAATTATCTTGAAGTTAATGCGCCAATCTTAAATGAGATAGCTAAGAAGGAGCGCACTTGTAAAATGTAAAATGACCTTGAGCGATTCTCTCTCATCCTTAGTAGGTAGAAGGCATCTATAGTAGTTAATGCAAGTAGATAGAATTTAATGTGTAGATTAGAAAGTTTTAGAGTGCAAGAGGGAAACGGGATATAGACACCCCCATTGTGTATTGTAAAATAGAGGATGCCAATTGAGAGCATAGTAGTGAAGATCATTAGCAAGAGCATAGAGAAGAAGCAGAGAGTTGTATAGCCGAATTCCATTTACAGAAGTTCTGAGTTAATACAAAAAGGTTTTGATTCAGACTCATGGTGTTCAAATGTTCTCTGTGTATGCATGTTTGAATGTTATGCTCATGAATGTTTTACTCTTTCTATCATGCAATTGTTTTTATGACATGTATGAATGATTTCTTGTTGAATGCCTGAAATCTATGAGAGAGAGAGAGTAAGAGAAATGAGTTTCAATTGTTTCTCTATCTGAGCAAGAGTTCCTGCAAGGAGTGCAGTTGAATTGTCCGTAAGGAGTGCGTTGAAAAAGGATTTTAGAGGTTTGTCTCTGAAAGCTCAGATAGGGCAGCTTTTGTTCTCATTTACACAAAAGTGCATTCAGGCACAGGAGCCATGCAAGGAGTTCACAGGCCGAGTAAAGTCTCAGAGTTGCGAGCCTGAGCGAAGTATTGAGAGACTGCTACTATAGGTGTGCATAGAGTCGAAAGGAATTCAAAACTTGGAAGTATTTGAAAGTCTTCCGCAAGGAGTGCGAGAAGGAGTTTTCTGAAAGACTCAAAGTCGTGAGGAAGCTCAGAAGGATTTGAACCTTCAAAAGAGTCGAAGGAAGGCAAGAGGCCAAGCACCTTGAAAGTTTGAAGAAATGCATAGCGACGTCGGACCACAAGAGGACAAGTTTCACGGAGAGAGATACCTTGTTTAGAAGCTGCAGAAGTCCTTGAGAAGGAAAGGGAAACAGACAGTCGGAATTCTCCTTGGAGGATTCGTGAAGTCCCATGAGTCGTCATATCTCACAGAGTAGCAAGGGAGTTACGAAGGTTATTTCAAAGGTTCAAGCTTAGGAGAGGTAGAACCGCAGATCCAAGCCGACAAGGGCCGTTGGATTTGCAAGAGGATTCCTATTTTGGGGTTTCATAGGTCAAAGTCCCATAAACTTTGCAACGGGACTTGTGAAATCATGAAATGCGAAGTCCCAAAGGGACAAGAGGATCACATGAGCCACGAAGACAGTAGAGTGGACAGGTGGCACATTCTCTATAAGAAAGTAAATTCCGTTGACTAGATCGAGGTTTCATGGAGTGAAGTTCTGAAATTCTTGCATCAGGATTTACGAAATTGCGAAGTCCGAAGTCCCAACGAAGTAAAGGCATTGAAAGGTCAACCTTGCGAGTGCATCGGAGGTTCGGTAAACCAGGTTTCAGGGGTCGAGGGGATGAGTTTCTCGACATTGCAACTCCCGAAATCACGATAAGGAGAATTCTGAACTGGCAAAGAAAAGGGTCAATTATTGATTGTCTTCTGGTTTCGGAGATAGAGAGACAAGACACTTGACCACCGGATTCGTGGAAGTACGAAGTCCGATCTCCCGAAGTACAAGGGGGAATTTCTTGAAGTTGATTGTGGGTGCAGATTTCCCGAAAGGGAAATAGAGGAGCCATTTCCGAGAGCTCTTCGGGCCAACGTAAGGGGGAAGATCCTGTGTACGTGACCTTCCTACCCGTGGGTTGAGGGGTTGCGACATCATAATGGTTCTAATTTCCTTCTTAGAGGCCTTGAAATTCAACTATGATGCATAAAAACTATGAATGGTGCCCATATGGTGTCCTAATAGCCATTATTATTATTTAAAGCATACCAATGTTGCCCATATTCCTAATTGGAGGCCTTGATCTTTGTCATTAATCACATAAGGTTCGTTTAAATCCTAATTCCCTTTTCTCCTTCCCTTGATGATGGTACAAGCCTAAACTCCCATATGTGATGTGAAAAAATACTAATGGTGTCCAAATCCCACATCAAGGCCAAATATCCCTTAAACATTATCTACATGATCATTCAATGGTTAGTTCATAGACCTTGAAGTGAAGAAGCTTCTATTGGACCTAAGGTACCTATTTCCTCTCCTAGCCATGGTACACGCCTTGAGACCTATTCTTATTATGAAAATGTACCAATGGTTCCAAAGATACCCTACATAGATCTTGTGTGGTTGTTTAAGGATTTCATCACAAATATCAACCCTGATAAGATTCAAATAGGGACTAAGCCCCTTATGTTCTTTGCTATACATTATGCCCAAAACTTGTGAATGGTGACCATATCCCACCCAAATTCCATATATCCCTTAGAGAGGATATGTATGATGGTTTGAGGCCTTGTTCATGGCCATTAAGATCAAGAATATTTATTTAGGGCTTAAGGCCCTTTATTTTCTCCCTTGGCCATGGTATAAGTCTTGAAACCCATTCCTTTTATTCAAAACATACTAATGGTGCACATTTTCCCAAATAGAAGCATTTTTCATGGCCATTATGCATAAAAAAGCTTCATTTAGGGAAGAAGGCCATGATTTTCTTACGTTAGTGATGATATAAACCTTGAATTACATATATGGTGCAAAAAAAATCCTAATGGCACCCATATCCCACTAGAAGGTCAAATATCTCTTAAATAATATCTACATGGTTATTTGAGGCCTAGTTCATGGCCCTTGAATTTGAGAACTTTCATTGTGATCTTAATGTTCTTGTTTTCTTCCCCTAGACATGGTACAAGCCTTGAGAACCATTCTTATTATGAAAAAACTATTAATGGCACCAAATATCCCACACAAAGGCTAAAGATTTTTGGAACTATATGCAACTATGCAACATGCAACTTATGAAACTTAAGCAACTTTATGGAACTTATGCAACTTTACGCAACTTTCTTGCAACTTATGCAACTATATTTCATTAACCTATGCAACTATATGGAACTATATGCAACTTATGCAACTATATTGCAACTATATGAAACTATATGAAACTTATGCAACTATTTGAAACTAGGTGTGGCAATTTGAGATTTATGCAACTATATGACGGATAGGTGTGGAAATTTCAACTTTATACAACTATATGCAACTGTGTTGGTACCAAAAACGTAAATTGGCACGATAACTTATCTTCTTGTTTTAACAAGTGTAGGTACCACCAAATAGGTATCTTTTGGTTTTTGGTCGCCAATAGATAGATAACAAATCTCCCTAGTCATGGCCTCCACACAATAATTACATCATTTCAATAAGCATTAAAGGCAGCGTTCTACTTCACGGCAATCAAGGAAAACCATTATTTTAAATCTTAAATTAGATAATTCATATTTGAATTTAAAATTTTTATAAAATTTATTATTTAAATCTTTATTTCAGATCATTCATATCCTATGCCATTGAGGTTCAATATTTGTCCTTATTGCTATGCAAATGAAATGTGACTTTTACGAGAATTTAAATATTTTATATGAACATGCATTGGCCCAAAATGTTACCTGTATATATATGTATATTTCAATGACTAGTTCGGACATTGGTTGCTTAGTGAGTTTTTGCTAGATAAAGCATTGATAGTTCTAAATAGCGGTAACCCTTTTGTGTTGTTATACTTGGTTAGATTGCAGCGAATTAGAATGACAGCATTAATATGATCATTAAATTATAATAATAAAGTGACTTGAGTATAATAATAAACAATCGAACAACAAGTGTCCGTAATTTAATGATATATTGTTATAAATTCTTATAATGATTATGAATTTGTAATGTTTAAATTAATTCAGGGAGATTTGAATGTTAAGATTGATGATCTTTTAGGCAATAAGTTAGAAGGATTAATTAGAATGATAACATTACTATGATTATTAAATTATAATCATAAAGTGCCTTGTGTATAATAATAAACAATTATTCTTGTTATGATTGTGGAATTAGAACCATAAGGATTGCCATGTTTATTAATTCTTGGTGATGTCACTAAAATTTTAAATGGGAATTTAGTTAGTGAATTTGCAAGGTCATCATATTGGAAATGTAACATTAAAATTTTATTATGAAATTAGTTGGCGATAAATTAGTTGGCGATGTCTTGATATTATGAAGGTGATAATGGCTAGCGCTATGGTGACGTTATCACAAATCTTTTTGGGAAATTTACTAGTGAATGTGCAAGATCTGTATATTGTAAATGTAATGATGCTAGCGCTATGGTGTTGTCAGTATACTTTTGTTATGAATTTAGTTAGAAATTTGCAAGTCTTTACAGTACGATGTAATAATGCTAGCCTTGATGGTGATGTCAATGTAGGCGATTGTCATGGTAAATTATCGTTGAATCTTGAAAATGCAATATCCTCGCTTATGGAAAAATGCTATATAGCCTGGAGATCATAGGAAAGTGTGGACATTGATGATTGTTTACAATACTGTTGTAGAATAAATGTAATGGTGAGACTGATCATTTTAATAAGTTTTAATTTTCAACCTAAAGGGTGTAAGGTCCTTAAACCAAGAGCAAAAAAAATATAAATAAAATAAAAATCATTATGTGTTAGATTTAGAAATTAATCCTGCGTACTCATTTTTATGGTTGGGTCAATGACACATCGACTAACAGATTTAATCAAAGTAAATGATCTATTCCTGAGGCCATTGAGTCGTAGGTAATGCGGTGTCTTCACTAGTTGTCGGTGACCTTCTATCTTACATCTTCCTTAGAGGTCGGGTTGTCCGTTGATTTTGTTGTACTAGGTTGGTTGCATTGCTGGTGCTGCTTGTGTCGGGCGGGAGGTAGACACCCCCTTGTAGCCTTAGTATAGATGTCTGTGTGTGTGTTTTTCTGTGTAAGGAATCCAGTGCCGTATCAAGAGTCTCGGGCCCTTTAAAGGCAGGGTTCCGCTCTTGCGACACACCTGAGGGGCTTACTAGTTTCTGCCTGAGAAGTCGGCCTGGAGCCTATCTGACCTTCTCTCTCTCCGGAGCAGAGGACTAAGATTAAACGCCCTGCTTTTCTGTACAGAAATAGTAAACTCTACTACTATGGATTCTTCCATCCGTGACTGTACTGTACATAACACCTTGGGTGGTTTTCTGCTTACAGTTGCTTGTTGTGTGCCTTATGTCATTGATCGTTAATGCTCGCAGTTCTTGTTGGGCGCCTTGCGTCTTCTTGTTGTCATCATCGTGGTTGTGTCTTGTCAGTCGTCGGGTGGCGACGTAGATTCCAGTGTGTCTGTTTCCCCTCCTACACATGCGCACACACTTTTAAAACAAAAACAAAAAATTGCACCTATTATCAGCGTTGTTGTCATAACGAGGAGGTCGTTACATAATAGTAGCGAACAAATATATGTTTTTGTTATTGGTATTTTTAATGGTGTTATGCATTACAGTTAAATATGTTCGACACTGAGTCAACTGAGGAGGACCTAAAGCTTGGTTACAAGCATGGTTTTAAAAGTGTGATTGAATATAGAAAAAACTTGGGCCAAACTCCTATCTCCCCAACCACACAGGTAAATCAAATGAATAAGGAAACCACAGTAGCATGCTTGTAAAGTCTATTCATATTTTATTTTATCACCCTTAACTAAGTATTTATGTTTGTTTTCAAGAAATAGTGCTACTGCAGTAGTGAATCAAGCAGTATTCAGCAAACACAGTGTCATACAAGGGTCCACATGTCTAGTGATAGTGTAGAGCAGAGAACCCATTCTGGTATGTATTCTTCAGAATTAGAAATATTTATTGTGATTGTAGATATTTATTTCCTAAGTTTTACTTATATATTATCTTCTCAAAATTGAAGAGCATGTAGCTCAGGAGGGTGAAATGCGAGAGCAACCAAGTGGACAGGAAATTAATGCACCAATTGTCTCAGCTATAGAGACAGGTAAAGTGCAATAGTGTAATGTTAATCAAAAAAATGAATTAGTTATTTCAATTATATTTCAACATATTGATATGATCATTTTCGTTTTTCCAGTTCACGACCCTGAACAGATGCCAGCTAACCCTTCTCAGTGATGTACCAGAAGTATGGTACATGAGCACACACAAATAATAGAAGAACAGGGCACATGAAACACAATGTCCTTGGATGATGATGATATCCCAATTGTTTGTTTTATGAATGTAAAAAATCATAAATCAAAGAAAAATTAGATGTATAAATTCATGACTTGTATTTGGATCTTTATCGATGTTTATATGTTCATATGTTTTGATGACTATCCTAGTATGCATTAATGTCTATATGTTTTCTATATAAAGACAATCATTTGTTGGGTATGGGGAATTGAGAGCGATGTGAGGGGGGGGAGGTGCCATATGATCTTCCACCTTCACATGGTTGGCCCTGTTCAATAGAGAATAACCTATTCTCGAAACAAAGAGAAGCTCAGTAAGGTATGCAACAACTTAATTTTTTTCTAGAGTATTTTACATAACTAAATGCATTCTTATTTGCTTATTAATTATTTACTCATATAAAAAAAATTATTTTATGATTCATACAGGTCTTGGTGATGTAAATGCATCTCGTGGACCTCTACGTTTGCATTGAACTTAGGTTGATGCATGTCGCCTCCTACGCTTGCATAAAATACCCCATTGATGTATTCCACCTCTCATTCTTGCACTAAATCTAGGCTACCATGTGTTTTTTTTGTGCTTTTGATGACTCTATATTACTATTTTATGATTCCTATTATGCTCACACTCTCCATATTATCATATGTCACATGGGACTCATGCTATGTCCTTGACTATTGTATGGTGCCTTAATGACTACAGAAATCCTAGAACAATGAATGTCATTTGTTATACTCACTTAACTCCAAGTTTCCATATGTTACATTTGTTCTTGTGATAACCCTATATTAGAGCGTGTTTCCCCTCTCTCTCATGTTCGCTCTTAGTCGGTTAATGTCAACTCACGCATTTTTCCAATGTCATGCCAATGTCATCAACTTCTTTCTCTTGCCTTTGTTAGAATTACCCTAACACCACAACCTCCCATCTTTACCTTTTCATCTCTCCTCCATCCTTTCCATAAGAGATCATGTTTATAATCCTACCTCAGTTGTGGTAAGATTCCAACCTTTGTTATGTAGGTATCTATCTAAACATGTTCTTTTATTTCTCATTGCTCATTCTTGGAAATGAAAGTATGTATTAGTCTACCCTCTATATATTGAACATATTCATGATGTACCAAAATTTTGGACCTCATTATTATTTTCCTTTTTGTATGCTCCAACAATTGTGCAAGTGACATCCACAAGTCTCTTCCTATTATATTAGTAATATTCCTCTTATTAATATCAAGGAAGGAGTTGATAACTAGCCCTTATATACACTATGCCTAAATTATTGAGGCATCAAATAACATTATGTTTTTACAAAAATATATGAGTAAATGTCATAATGATCCTTTAGGTTCGTAAGAGTTTCCAATTCTTCAAGGTGTTAAGAGCCATTATTTCCCAAATCATTCAGAACATAGAAGAAAATTGACCAATAGCTTATACATAGGTGATGAAAGAGATTTTAAAACCTTTTCATAAATCACAACCTTTTTATTGATGGTGTCTTCATGGGTTCAAA
>JASDQU010291949.1:0-14238 GCA_032191745.1 Picea mariana
TCACTAGCTTGGAAGATAAGAGTTGACAAGCAAGTCGCACTGCACCATCCTATATAGAGGCTACCTTGTAAGATCTCTTTCCTTTTTCTACCTCTCCGTAGGCTTCTTTGATGCACTGTGCTAACGAATGGTCTAAGGCCTTCCCTGGATAAAAATATTATGGGTCAGGACCCTTCACACTTAAACCTGTGATCTGCTGGATGAGCTCTAGATCCATAGTAATTCATCTATCGAGCCATAGATATTTTCCATGATAGCACGACAAAAGGAGTTTAATGCAAGCGTTAAACTCCTGGTGGTAGCCAAAATGTGGGATCTTCATCACATTCAACAACGTTGACTGTGCCAACCCCTAAATCCATGGCTATGAGATGAGGTGAGGTTTCTTTCTGGTTGTCTTTGTTAAGTAGCATTGAGGAGCTAACATGACGTAGTTCTTCTGGTCTCCTAGGTTGAAGTCATTGTACTTCAACAGTGATATCTGTCCTAACTGACTCTCGATTATGTGAATTCCTTTAGGAATGTACGCAGTGAAGACGAAGTACTAAAAATAACGAGGGATATTATTGCAGTTAACAGCGCCAGCTAGTGGTGGAACATACTCAGGCAGGATCGATGGGATCTTCTTCACGTTAGCCATATCACCGCGGTGCTTACTTTGTTGTTCAGTTCCAGGGCTGATATGGGTGGAATGAAATTTGGTCGAAGGGGAAGCTTGCATTCCCCTATTCAATGATCCATGAATTCCTTCATATATAGGTATGCCATCCATGATCTTCTTAAGAACTTCCTCGACAGACTTCTCCAACTCGTTGGGTTCTCCTGACATTCCAGATTTTAACAAACTGAGGGTAGACAAACAAATAGGAGGGGTATACTTCCGATAGTGATAGACAACTTAGTTCGATACTTGGAAAATTATATGCTTATCTCATTCAGTCATGGGTAGAAAAAAGTGGTCCCAGTGCAATAGCCGATGATTTAAATAAGTGGGGCAGTCTTGATGGATCTTCCAATGGAAAGGAAACTTCTTCCATTAATGTAAATATATCTATTATGGCATGGTCTCAACATCCAAAACCAGTCCATAAGCCCATAAATGTTCTTTCCAACTATTCTGGAGCATCATTCTAACGATCGGGTTGCCTCCAACGGTTATATGACTTCGCTAGGCAGAATTCCAAATCTACGCAGACCTATTGTTCCAAATCTTGTGAACCTGCCTCCTGCAAGGCTCCAGTCTGCGAAGTCTTCCATCTGGTTTTTGTAACTTTTTGTAGCTTTTCCAACTTAGCCTTCTTTTTATTGAGCTTCCTTTCCTTATTTCCTATGATCTGAGTCTCTTTAACTATTTCTAGAATCCTCTTTCCATTTTTATTCTTATCTTCCCCTAGTGTAGTGGCTTCGCATTGTTGAGGTACCCTCAAATATTCTAAAGTTAATATCCTTTTTCCTAATTTTCCTGAGTGGGTATACTTATTTCTTGGATAGATAGGTTCTTCAAGCCTTCTTGCATTCTTTCAACCTTGATAGTTAATTCTCTTGATTTTTTTCCCTCCTGCGTTGTTACTTTGCTCTGTTGCTTTGACTTATCCTCTCGTTCTTCTATTAGTCGGTTTATTTTCCTAGCTGTGAAATCCCTTAATCCAAGTCTTACCTAACAAAATCGGGAAAGGGGCATTGTCACCAACAAACCTAATGACTTAAAATTCGTCTTCGGTCGATGTTCCATGAAAAATAATAGGTACAATAGTTACTCTTCCACATAAATTTATCATCTTACCTTTAAACAAGCCTATCCTTCCTAAAGAAGGTACCATAGTAGGATTTCCCAATATTTCCCAAGATTCTTCTATCATAATATTCACTGGTGTTTCTTCATCCAAGACTATATGTTCTATGTTGAAGTCTTTTATTCTTGCACTTATGCATTGTTTTCCTTTCGCGATTTTTGGTAAATTTACATATTTATGAACATCCATCATTTCTTGAAACTATAATAATGTAATATAAACTTCCTCTGACTCTTTCTCTTTATGAATTTCTAGCATGCCCTTACTCTCTTGACTTTTTTCATAGTTTTCTTATCTTATTCCCATTCTTTCAATTTTAGCAATAATCCTTGGACAATCATCAACCTCGTAACCAACAACCTTACAACAAAGACAAATAGGGCCTACCCCAGGAAATTACTTAGAAAGATGTCTCACCCTTCTATAGTTATAACACAAAGTCAATTCTCTTTTTCTCTTAAATGTTCCCCAGTCTTTTCTGTACTGCGCACTTCCTCTAGGATCTTAGTGTTGGACCTGCAATCTGCCAAAAAAAAATCTAGGTTCTTGCATCCACTTATTAGTCCAAAAACTCTTTCTATGCATAGGAATAACATATGTTTCTTCATTTCAATTAAATTTATTCAAATCAGCTCTTTCTTTCAACTGCACCCTATCCTTCAGATTAGGACATAATCTATTAAACATACTTAAATTCATGCTTTCAAAACAAAAAATTTCACTTATCTTTCTCTTACCAAAGCAGAAATCTTTCTTTTTTTAGGATATTACCTCTTTTCTTCATAAGTTACTTCTTTGGGACAAAGCTTTGTTGTTCAAGTATATTATTGTTCTCTTCAATAGTATATCTACGCACATAGCTTCTTTATTTCTTTACTTTAGTTCCCAGCAAGCACAGTTTCAGGTCCCAGCAACGAAACCATTTGTTGGCACAAGGGTAGACCCAGGGTTCAACGCTTAACAACGCACCAATAAAACCCTGACTACAAACCCTTTTGACAACACCTGTGAAGCAAGCAAAGTCTCATCCGAGGTAGAAGCATGGGGGTTACAGGATGCAGGTGTCTGTAACCAGGTTGGGACACCGATCTGTGATAAGAGAACTCTGCAAAATATTCTATTAACACTTAGGAATTAGCATGCATTAGTTTCTTAACTTAGTTAACACCGCAGTACATAATCAAAGATAGATCGATACAGTAAAAACAAATAATTAGATACCCTGAACACTTAGCACTTAGAATTATAATTTAAATCTAGCATTCATTTACCCTTAACACAAGTAAAGCAAAAAAAATCTATATATTACACATCATATCAAAGAACTAAGAATATTCATAACATAAATAACACAGGACAAAGAAAACCAAGAGACACCAAATATATGTGGTTCACCCCAGGGTGGGGCTACATCCAGAAAATGCTTCACCTTTTTATTATTCGCTAAGATATTACATTCAGACTCTCCTATTCACTAACCCACAGAGTCAAACTCCACACCAGATAGGAGATCTGTGCACTAAGCACTAGATCCTCCCTCCAAAACTAGGTCAATTACAAAAAGGCAAAATATCTTCTCACAACACTTAGCACCTTCTACAAAATCACATTCGAGCACAAAGACTTGACCACATGCACCTCTTTTCACAAAATCACTTATGTTCACATAGAACTACCCCCCTTCTATAATACATTCCTCTTTATTTATACTTTTACAAACCCTTACAATAAGGCCTAAACATGGGACAACATCCCATAAACCCGTTACAAAACCCAAGAGGACACTTTACTGGGTCTACATAATCCTAAAAAAGGGGAAATATCCATGATCTCAGCTCCACCTGGGCTCTCCTTCTTTGACCAACATGTCGAAGTCCAAAAGTGGGCCAAATATGACCAAAGTTTCCTCAAAACTTGGTCCAGGGCCAACAAATATCTTGCAAATATTTGAATTATTATTCCATGAGTGTATTTGTCATGAATGTTAATCGATTATGTTAGTTTATATGATAACATTATATAGTATCACCATATGCTTGCATATATTGGTTGTTGGGGAAAAGTTGTAGGTATAAATATTTGAATTGCATGCTCAACGATGGTCTTCATCAAATGTTTGGATGAGGTAGGCTCTTGATCTTGTCCTATTAGCATTTCATTTATATAAAATACTTGGGGTTAGAGTTGATTTATGTGTGTCATTCCATCTGTTCTGGTTTACCCCATGCCATAGAGTGATTTTCGTCGTAACAGAATTGGCGACCATACTGGGGATGATCTTCTATTTGGGGTTTTAAGTGTTTTTCTCCTTGAATTTCTCTCTATTAGCTTGAGTTTCCTTGTCGCCTAATTGTTTGACAAGATATTTTTACTTTTCATCTAAGTTTTATTGGCTTAATACTTAACCTAGCAGTGTTTTATTACATACACGTGGGTTTTCCCTTGATAGACATGTACATACACGAGTTACCCTTCTATAGGGCGCGTACATACCTGAGTTTTCTTCAAACAGTTGCATACATCAACTTTCTAGGCTTCATGGCTAAGTTTTGTGTTTGATGGATGAGTTTTGATGGCTTCTAAGTCTTCTTGGGTCTCTGTCCTAGCTATCGAGTGCCTACAGAGCAATAGGAAACCTCATTATTGTTGATTTTTCGAACGTTTTTCTTTCTTGTCATCTTTTTAATTAGTTGTCTTTGCATCTTGGTCTGAGTATTTGCTTCTTGATATCTTCCATGACTAGTCTCTTTTTTCTTGCAATAAGGTTTGTATACAAGATGTTATTCAGTACTTGCATTTTTCATTTCTTTATATCGAAATAAAATTACTCATTTTTCATTATGGAATTTTCTCTTATGGTTATTTAGTATTGAGATTGACATATGTGGAAATATTGCGTCTTATTGAAATTGTAGAATTGCATTGAAAGTTGCATTTGAAAAGCTTACCATTTTTTGAGAATTTAATATTAGGACTTAGCATTATGTTTATATTCATTTATTTGATATGTTGAGTCATAATATCATTAGTTTCATGACCACATATCTTGAGTAAACAAAGCCATTAAAAATAATGTTGATTAACTAAAATTGATTAGAAACAATTTTAATTTTCAGGGTACACAAACAAGCATAGGATATAGGGCCTTGGAATAGGATTTTGTGAGTAAACTTCTCCAAGGCTATTAAACAAAACATGTGTTTCTAACCAGGGTGTGGTGAAATCCATTGTGTAATTAGTGACGTTAGGATGCTTCGCTCACACCGGAGTTAAGCACAAGGTCGCACAAAGTTGGTTGAAGAGATAACCCTCTAATACCTTCTTAGCTTCAGAGATATTTATGGGGATATATTTGTATGCGGGGGTATTTCTAGTACCTTTACCTCGATGACAGGCGGTGCTTTCATCATTTTGAGTTTAGTTACCCTACCCATACGGTGGACTTGACTTACGACTATTCTCCTGCGCATTGGTTATATTGTGGTGGCTCTAGTTGCTTGAAATAGGTATCCACATAAGTTACTTGTAGGGGTTATTTTGTAGGTACCCTAAGTCATATAAGGGTTGAACATCACACAACCTTTATGGAGGATTATCTCTCCAAGGGGTTCTGACTGACTACGTTGTTAATCTACGTTGTTATAACTAATTATTAAACCTCCAATGTTTTGAGGGGATTCTTAGGCCCCTCTTGGGAGATACATAAATACCTGTTATAGTCAAAACATTCCCTACCTATGAATACATGGCATTGGCCTTTCCATTTACACAATTTGTCAAATTACTGTTGAGGATCCTTCTTAAAAATCCATTTTTTAGAACATGTATGCACCCTGCTGAACTATATCCCACGTACACATGCACTCTGTATAATATAAATCTCATGTACATACATTATCGGCATGCTAGAAATCATGTGTTTACCTCCAAAATTTGCAAAAAATAAAAAGTTACAAGGAATTCGACGAAGTTTATGGGCTATCGAGGGTTTCCCAACCATTTTACCCATTGTAGCTTGTCCCCAAACTGAATAACCATATTTTTATCATATAAAAAGGTTTTTGGGGTCCCATTTACCACACCAAGAAAGAGAACAAAGAAACTTCAGCAAAATCCCTTCCCCTTCTAGCCCAAGTTTTGCATCCCTTTCTGAGATTTGGCCTAAACATTCCCCTCTAGCCCTTTCTCCTTATACAATGCTTTCCCTTTTCCCAAAGAGATCAGTTTGTTGTGAGAGGAAAGTATGGAATTATGCACTTAGAGAAATATTAAGAGGATCTTAGACCTGGTTCATGGAGCATTTGTCCATAAGAAGTTTGTAATTTTTGTAATCTCCATATATAAATAAAAGAGTTATTTTTATCTCCCAAACGTCGTGTTTTTATGCTTAATTGACTAATGCATATATATTTATATTTGAACACACATTGATAAGTAGAGATAGTATATCGTGTAGATTTGTTTTTCTCATTTGTTTGTAGGTCAACTTTGGGAGGATACCAACAATCCAAGAAACTACAAAAGCGAAGGAGGTCTACACTAGTTGAAAGTACCTAAGGTAAACCTAATTTCTCTTCTCTTGTATTTTAAGTTCAGATAGTTTGGGGTAGCTTAGGAATAGAACTATATTTTAATGGAAGTCAATGCTCTTCCTATTTCCAACCCAGTATAGTAATAGGGGGATTTTCCCCACTAGCATAATTGGCGCCTCCACTAGGGAGTCTCTCTAGGGTCTTAGTGGGAGATTTTGGTTTGAATTGTTTTTTTCAATTTCTTTTTTAGTTTTTCAGGTTTATTGAGTCATTTTATAGTCTCTTTTCACCTTACAGGTTCCTACCATCCTTCCCTGTCCAATCATTCTACCAAGCCTTTTTTCTTTTTGAAAACTTGTAGAGGCGTATGCATCCTTCTTTGGCTCATCCCTCGTACATACGCAGATTGCACAGTATACAACCTATGTACATATGTAGGTTGTTGGTGCAACAAACCATGTCTCTGTGTCTTCAAAGGTTTTTTAAAAAAGAGTTTTTTCTCTTTCCTGACAAAATCTTTGGGCTTCTCAGGACTTTTTTGGACTTTACAATGTCTCTTTCAACGGTCTTAGGTTGGGTTAAAGATTTGGTTTTAACTTGTTTCTTGATATTCTTTGTTTTCCTTAGAGGTTTAGAGTTGGCCTATAAGTGTTAGATCCTCCTTTGGATTCTTGTGAGTCCCTGTGTTTACGAGGTGGTCTAGGGTTTGTATAAGTCTTGGGTTTTATTTTCTCTTTATCGAGTTTATGCTTTGAAAAACAAAACTAATATTTTACTTATGCTTTTGTTGTTTAACCATTTCAAAAAATAGAAAAAGATTGCATTAATGCATTTAGTTTGGTTATAGTAGTGTAGGTTTGTTTTTTACAAAAATAAGAGAGTTATGTTTCAAAGTTCCTTCTTATTTTCCCAAAAGTATAATTAGTTTTGCATTGTGAAACAAAAATCTCTTTTAGGAAACTTTTGGCTATAGGATATTGAAATATCATTTTGAAAAGTTTGTAGTTGCAAAGATTTAAAAGTCATCTCTTTTAATTGACAAATCTAGTTTGCATTTTCATAAGTGTTCTAAAGTTTTATTCTCTTTTGTATCTTCCAAACACCACAAGTTGCATGTTCATATCCTTTGAGTAAATCAAGCCCATAAAATCAACGCTTAACTTAAAATCTATTAGATTTTTTTGTTTATAGGGTTGACCAACTTGTCTAGGATTTAGGGCCTTGAAATAGTTGTGAAGAGGAAACTCTTCAAGGCCATCTAAACAAACATTGAAGTCTGTGATAGGGAGTTTTATAAATTCAATGTCGTAAGAGTCATCCAAGAAACCCCTCTAACACAGGGGATAAACATGAGGTCACGTAAGGAAAGGTAGAGGAGATAACCCCTTTAATGACAGACCGAGTGTAGTGGGGATTATATATTGAGGGTATTTCCTAGAAATCACACTGATCACATTTGACTATGGAGCCTCATGGACCTTGAATCAGTTTGAGATCCAGTTGTCTTACAGAAAAATTTCCTTGGGTACCCTTGAAGGGATTCAGACTTTGTTATCCTGCTCATTACGGTCAACCAGATTGTCGATTGTACCCACCTGGTGACTAACTCCAAGTTGGAAACCTAGTTGCCAATTTTTATAGACTTACATAGATGACTGTGTGGGTATACCGCGGTACCTACGGCTGACATCGGATCATGTTTTTCAGAGTATACCTGGAGGGTGTTTCCATGTTCGAGTTACACTTGCACTGGTAATTTTCTCTAGTGTTGATGCATAACTGTTCTTCCTAGTAGATAGTTGTCTACTTGATTTTCCTTTAGGAACTTTTAGTATGTTCTCCTTCTTTAACGCTAGCTTGAATTTACAGTGTCAATTGATAATTTCACACAGTGGAGGATCGACAAATCTATCACTCACGTAGGCTTCAAGGCCTGTCACCAATTACTTTGGATCCACCTCCACCATCGTTGAGGTGTAGGATAGATCAAGAAGGATCATTCGAAGCTACCGGGCCACAAGAAACTATACCCAAACCAACTCCAAGAGAATACTTTCCCACACGAGAGGAATTCATTTCTTCTGACCTCGAAACTGAAGGTTTCAGGCCAACAAATCCTTTAATCACCAACTTATTGGTGTCGCTTCTAATTCAGATAGTCCCTCCCAAGATGAATTCTCCTGAATGTCAGTTAGTTCAGCGAGTGGAAATGGAAGCAACTAAAGATACTTCATCAACGAGCCCTCATACTCCCATCATGGCTACTGCAGGAGGGAGTGTTACACCTCCTCCCCCACCTCTTTATATCAGGACCACGATAGTTTAGACTCCCACCACTTCGGGCAGTGGTTTAATTCCTTCAACAACTTTGAACATTGTTCCTTTCATTCAAAACACACTGAGTGCTCCTTTTTCATATGGGATGCCTCGTTTTGACTCTAAATTGGTTCTCACATACTCTACTCTACATACCATTGGTTTGGGGGAAGGGATATCTAATACTCCCTTGCAATGAGACAATGCAGGAAACACTACCCCATTCAGTGCCATTCTATACAGTGGAGGTCACATTACTCCTTAGCCCCCTTCATAGGGAGGCACTTTTCAACAGCCAATTGGGCCTAATGACAACTATAGTTTGTTTAGTGGAGGCAACCATGGACCTTCATCCTACACAAGTTTGGTGGGATCAATGTTTTTTTCTTTGTTCGGTGTGTTTGGGAATAATTATTTTTCTTCATCTTCTTTCTCGATTGGGGGAAACCCCATGTCTAGTCAACAAAAACCTATGCAAGGTGGCATTCCTTCGTAGGGAGCGATGAAATTATTTTACTCCACACAAGGTCTTTTGAATCCTTGGTAGGGATAATTTCCCTCAAAAGGGATTCTGGTCGGGGTAAACCTTTCAACACTCAATGGAACCCTGGAAAAGGTTCAATACCTATACTAGGAGGACCGGCTGGGAGCATCCCCAACCAAGGTCCTTGGAACACTACACAAGGAAATCCCTACACAAGATATTCCATCTAAGTTATGGAATCAGTTGATGATGCAACATCAAAAGCAAGTCCCGTTTGATCGACAGGGCCATGGTTTCTACCAAAACCCTGCTCAATAGTTGAACTATTCCTACCAAACTGGTGCCAGCCAAAATCTAGGTCCCTCTTTTCACGTGAATCTGCCTCAACTGAAACTACCTTTTATGGAAACTCTACATTTTCCAGACTTGTCAAGACTTCTAAACGACCCTATTTTTCATGTTCCATGTTGGCCCCCCATGCTGACCAAGTTTCCCTCGGACATCTCGAAATTCAAAGGAAAGCCTAGTGAAGATCCAGGTGATCATGTGACGACATTTCACATATGGTGCACATCCAACTCGTTGAAGGATGACTCTGTTCAGTTGCGATTGTTTCAATGCACTCTTAGAGGGGGTGTCACAAAATGGTACATCGATATCAATAGCTCAAAGTATTCTTAATTTAACGACCTGGCTATGATTTTCTTGAACCATTTCTAGTTGTCGATGAGATATGATGTTGGCACTGAGTTTCTATCCAACGTCAAGCAGATGAAATTTGGCCATATCTCAGATCACATCCGTGAATGGAGGCGATGAAAGAGTTTAATTAAAGTCAAGGTCCTTCCTACATTTTTTCTTGAGTGGTTCCTAAAGCATTATGTTCCTTGTGTGTCCAAAGACATCACGACATCTGGGGTATTTTCTGAAGAAATGGCCATTATGAGAGCCCAACAACTGAAACTCATTTACTCTTAGTCTGGTATGCTTTATGAGATTTTACCCAATGCACCACGGTCAACTCTTGACAAGGCCAAACATAAGTCTGGGCCTCATGCTGATGGCATAGTTGGATTAGCACAAAGCAAGTACACAAATCCGTTGTCTAATCAATTACAACAATTATCGATTCAATAGAATTTGGCCAGCCAAACTCCTAGTTCGGCTACCCCCCTAACCCAAACATCAAATGTACATAATGTGCAATTGACAGCTCCCAAGGATAACCAAGAAACTGAGGGAAAGAGGAAATAGAAAATAAAGAAGGGTAGGGGGGATAAAAGGGATACAAATAATGTTAGCAAGGGAAAGAATGAAAAAATAAAAGTGAATTTTTTGTGTAAGATTTGCACAGATGACCATTTCACTCATCAATTCCCTCGGCTTGAGGAAGCTCAAAAGATATTATCATAAAAACAACCTGCCATGTTGCCAAACCCTTTTTCGCAAGGGAAAAATATGGCTCAAGCTTCCTCATCAACAAACACACTTGGTGGAAGTTAGGTACCCCACACGCCTAATCCAAACAACCCAGCTGCAAAAATTTATATGTTGAAAGTTGATGCTCAATTATCGATGAGGGCTCATGACTATGGAACACCAAAATCTATTGAGAAAGGAAAAGAGGCCCCCAACCTATTGACTCCTATTCAAATTGAGAAGAAAGTGGTAGAAACGTTGACTCACATCCTTAAAGGTGTGTTCAAAAAGGATTTTCATAACCCAAACATGAGGGATGCCCATAATTACTCCATACTGGAGTATCTGACAAAAACTCCTTGAGAAATGTCTACACTGGAGGTTCTCCAAAGTTTTCCTTCACATAGAAAGGAATTAATGTCTTCCTTGGGAGTGGTCGAGACCAGTAACTCATGAATGATCATCTTTGATCCTATGGACCATAATCCTCATCTTCCTCACCATGTCTCTTTCCAGATAGTAGTGGAATACACCATGAAATTGTTGACACGAAACATTTTTTGTATGGCATTGGATGAGGGTGCCTTGACTTGCGTGATGTCGTTGGCATGTTGGAAGGCCATCAACCAAACTGAGTTGTCTCTATCACCCATGTTTCTTACTATGTTTGACGGTCATTCGTTCAGACCACATCGTATAATTCCCTCTTTTCCCAAGTATTTGGAGGGTAAAATTGTGTGTGTTGAGGTAGAAGTAGTCGATGCACCTCTCGACTACAATCTTTTGTTAGGGCAGAGTTGGACCTATGCCATGACAACGATCATATCCACCATATTTTAGGCCTTATTGTTTCCTCACAAAGGTCAAATAATTACAAATGATCAATTATCCTTCTCTTGTTATGACCCTTCATTGGGGGCATCCACGATCTCGATGATTAACAACCCACAGTCAGGTATTGTCAATTTAGGTGTCGGATTGTTTCCATCTTTAATGGGGACTTTCGATTATTTTCCACCTTATAATGATGTTAGGTTTGTTTCAGTTGTCCCTGAAAAGTTGAATATTGCTATTTTTCAGGTCACATCTTTAAAAATAAGTTGCCTTGAATACCCATGGAATTTACCTTCCGCATCGGCTTCGATGGAAGGCGTAGGGAACCTTGGCATGGCCATGCTATTATCCACTATTGAGTTTTGTGTAGTACTATCGAACAAGCCTCGACCAACCCTGATCTCTCTCCCCCACAGGAGCTAGATATTGTTCTCGAGCCTATTTGGGCTCAAGACTCTCTCGTCGCTCACTACCCTTTGAACATGGTCTTTCCCTCTGACGAGGCGCTCGCAGAGGCAATGACTGGTCCATATAGACTTTGGGATGATCTACATCATCGATCCTATTTTTTACTTGAGATCAAGATAATAGATCCAAGAGAGTTTGTTACGACCATGAATAGAGATGTCCCTTGTCCCATTAACCCTTTGGCTACGTAAGAAATATACGCCAAGGGTAATATGGAAAGTATTTCTCGGACGATTTCTATTTATATCTCCTGAACCTCTGACATTGTGGAGAATGTCTTCATTGGAGACGATTTTTCTCCCAAAGAGATTCAAATTTACACTGAGTTGTTTAAAGAATTTTGTGATGTTTTTTCTGGTCTTATGAGGAGATGCCAGGAATTGATCCACGTATTGTGGAGCATGATATCACTACCTATCCTAATGTCAAACTGTTTCGACTGAAGCTTTTCCCAGTCAATCCTCATAAAGCGTTAGAGATAAAGGCTAAAGTAGAGAAACTAACCAAGGTTGGTTTCATCTACCTTGTACATTTGACAAAATGGGTATCGAACCTCGTTCCTGTCAACAAGAAGCAAGGTACCATTCGCGTATGTATGGAATTCCGTGACCTAATCAAAACTTGTCCAAAAGACAATTTTCCAGCCCCATTTATCGATCAGATCATCGATGATTTTGTGGGTTGTGAGGTATTTTCCTTAAAGGATGGTTTTTTTGGGTACAATCAAATTCAAATCAATCCTGAGGACCAACATAAAATGACTTTTATTAATCCTTGGGGTACATTCGCGTATCTAAAAATTCTTTTTGACTTGAAGAATGCAAGAGCTAATTTTTAGTGGGCCATGTCGTTTTCTTTTCATGACCTCAAACACATAGTCATGGCATAACTCGATGATCTAGCATCACGTTCTCGCAAGAGATCCGATCATCCCACCCATTTACGACTAATCTTTGAAAGGTGTCACTACTATGGGATTCACTTTAATCCAAACAAGTGAAATTTTTGCATTACATTAGGAAACTTATTAGGTTTCATCATGTCAAGCAAAGGTATCATGGTCGATCCTATAAAGGTTGAGGTAGTAGTTCAATTTACTCCCCTTTACACAATCCCTTAGCTTCAAAGTCTACAGGGGAAAGCCAATTTTCTTCAGTGTTTTGTTGCCAATTATGTCAATATCACTAAAGGGTTTATGTGACTTTTGAGAAAAGGGGTTCCATTATGTTGGGATGAAGCTTCTCAATGCTCCTTCGAAGCATTGAAACATTCCCTGACGTCTTCCCCTCTACTCAGTCCTCCTGATTATGGCAAGGATCTCTTGTTTTATTTTGTTGTCGCAGAGTCGATGATTAGCATGGTCTTGGTTCAATAGGATGAAAAGCTTGACGAGTATGTTATCTATTATCTTAGCCGAGGTTTGGTTGGAGTAGAACTCAACTACTCACATGTTGATAAACTAGCTTTGGAAATTGTCCACGCTGTCCAACGGTTCCATCACTATATATTACTTCACAATATCATTGTTGTTTCCGTCGTGAACCCTTTCCAGTATGTGTTAACATGATGGCTCATCAGCTGGAAGATCAGTAGATGGATAGTTATCATACAAGAGTTTGACTTGGATTTTTTTTCGACGAAATATAAAATTCATTGGTCTTTACGGATTTAATCTCGGAACATCCAGTCGAAAGTGGTGATATTTCTCCCGAAGAGTCACCAATTAATGGAGATATTTTTCTGATTTCATCTTTGGGCCCCTATTATGGAGATATACTCATGTATCTTCGGGCTTGAAAGTGTCATGCTTTTGATTCTTGTAATGAGCATCAAAGATTTTTACACCAAGTGTGGAACTATCTCATCCTCGATGACAACTTGTATCGTCGAGGGGTGGATTTCATTCTTCGATGGTGTCTTAATCACAAATAAGTAGAACTTGTTTTAAACGAATTTCACACAGGAGCATGTGGTGGTCATTTGTTTGTATTGGAAACAACCCAAAATATTCTTTGCGATGGATACTTTTGGCCCTCATAATCAAAGATTGTGTTGAGGCGGTCAAAAAGTGTCACCCATGCCAAATCTTCTATTGGAAGATGCAGGAACACATAACTCCTATGTTCTCGGTCATTGTCGTCGGCCCATTCACCAAGTGGGGGATTGATTTCACTACATGTCATCTAGTTTATTCCAGGGGGAATCACTACATCATTATAGTAGTCGACTACTTTACTAAGTGGGTTGAAGCTATGATGACATTTAACAATGATGGGGAAACTACTTCCCTTTTCATTTTCAATCCGATAGTGGCTAGGTTCGGTATCTCGAGGGAGATTATCACTAACCATGGCACTCACTTCCATAATAAAATGATGTATGAATTAACATC
>JASDQU010291954.1:0-10073 GCA_032191745.1 Picea mariana
GTTGGAAGGGAATGTCCCTACATGATCTATTGGGAAGATATCTACTTTGGAGCAGTTAGATTTGGCCAAAAATCATTTGAGTGGAGAGATTCCTCAAGAGATATCTAATTTAACCATGTCGACATCTTTGGATATGTCATCTAATAGACTCTGTGGGAGAATCCCAATTGGAAAACCATTTGACACTTTCAATGCTACTTCATTTCAAAGGAACAAGTGTTTATGTGGTTTTCCTCTACAAGCATGCAAGAAAAATTAAAAGTAGGCCCAAATAATTGTAGCAATAGATGTTTATCAAAATAGTTAAGTCATGTGGAGGAACATATGTCCTTAATTGCATTGAAATTGGGAGTGGAGATTGAGTTTGACAAAGTTGTTGTGAGTATCATAATACTATGAAATAAAGCTAAAAATTGGGTGGTGCTGCCAATCATTTTGAAAAGTGTACAAATTCACTAAATAATGTGTAGTGATTCATTGTGCCCATTGTAACACCAAAACATTGTATATATTGCAAAATCATATCTCAACGTTCATGTTTCTAAACTAATAAGAATTTCAAAAAAATATAATTGTATTAATTTTTTTTTATATTTAACCAATTCCATTTCAAATATTATAACTTATTTATTATTCATTAAAATAACAATAGGTTTTCTTTCATTCATAATTTTTATTCAACAATTTATTATTTTGTTATTTTTTTATTAAAATTATTATCATTATTTTTAAAGTGGCATATACTTGTTATGAGAACATTATTTTATTTACAGATTTTCACATTAATTTTAAATGATTACTTGAAAATCACATATATTAAAGTTTTATTTGTACTYCGATGAATTTTCTAGTAAGATGCATGGTTGTTTTAATGAATCCATTGACTGGGATTATGASCTTGTTTCGACCTTTCCTGTAAATCACATCAATCTTTKTATTAGAGACGTTAACATATGAAACCCGTCTCATCCCATGTCCTTCTTTGACTGTAGAGAGTGTGGTTTCTTAAACAGTACAATTTTGAGAGAGATGTTTGAAAATTAGAGTGTATCTGATCGAACAAATCTTAGAGAGGGACTTGTTTCCATTGTGCTACCTSTATGTGCCATTGTCGATGAAAACTGAAAACWTTTAATGAAATTTGAGTTGCACCCTCAATATTGGTGACTTCGATAATGTGGATGAATATTTGTGTTGGTTCSACAAAATCCACGCGAATATCAAGTWTGCTTGTGGTGAAGATAAGAATAAATCAAACTACATTAACATCCTTCTTAGCAATTTCACACAAGAATATGAGAACTTTGTGCTCAGTTTTCATATGATTTTTCTCTTCATGATGTTCCCTGTAGAACCCACATTTGAACAACTGTGTCAATTACTTACACAAACGCAAGTGACTCTTCTATATTTGGGCAAACTTGCCCCTATAAATCAAGTCCATGTAGTTAAAGACTTCAAAGATCTAAGTTTTAGGGGTCAAAGCATTAAAAATGATAAAGATTGATTCAGATTTGTAATTACTGTGGAAAGTAGGGACATGTAGAGATGATGTGTTATACTATACTACAACATCTAGAAGAACATGCATAAACATAGGAGGTGGCAAGTTTTTTCTCAAGAATCACACAATATTGCTTTCTTATTCACCCTCTAGAGCCTCTTCAAAATGACTTGTTAATTCTAAAGTGGATCAACATATGACTTAACATAAAAATATGTTCTGTAATTATTATCCTCTACATCAAGGAAAAATGGTTGTTATAGGTGATGATTCAACACTCATTGTCTTTGGTAGTGGTGACATCTCCATTCACAACATTACCTTAAAATAAGTGATTCGTGTTTAAAATATGTGTCCTAATTTGATTTTTGTTTATCTCATGATTGACACCAACAAAAAGTTGGAAATTTGGTCTAACTGTTGGGTTCTTATATTCTTTGCAGTGAAAGTTTAGTCAAGGTACATCGACTTACGATCGAAGGTTGAGGTGGATTGACAACAGTCAAGGTCGAGGTGGGTCGAAAACAAGTCGAAGGTCGAGGTAGTCAACCAGGTAAAGTCGAAGTTGAAGATATCGACAACAAGTCAACCAACAACAGGTTGAAGTGCGGGTGTGAGAGGACCGACTAGAGACCGAATGAAGGTCAACAAGTATTCAACTAGTAATATGACTTGGATTCAATTGTAATAGAATCCAAGATTTGTGGGATTTGTAGCCAATGATTTGCACGGATCTGTAACTATTTTTTGGGCACCAAGTCCTTCGGGTTTTTCCTGTTGGAAATTAGCCTAATCCATAAAATGCAAATATACATAATGCATAAAATGACGTGTTGTAAGGTTGTAAATACTAATGCATAAAATGAAAATATGCTAATGCATAAGTAAATCGTAGCTTGTTGGTCATGTTGACCCAAAATGGATCGAGGAAGGCCTAAAAATAAAATTTCTCAAAATGGGACGAAACCAGGCCCATTACGTCAGGCTCATCATGCCGATTCCGACCATATACGTTTTTCCGAAAATGGACACCATATGCCAAAGTTATCGCGTTTTGATCGATTTCCCAAACATGAAAACTGTATTGCTAACGTTAGCAGTACGACAGGTGATGTAGCATGATGTCATGATGACTTCAGCAGGGACACATGGTAGCATGAGGAGGTGACATGTGTCACTCATTTTTGGTATTTTCAGGGGCTTATGTTGACCAATCAAAAAGTGAAACATGGCACTGTATAGATGCGACACATGACATTGTATGGACGTTGACGTGGCCCAATGACAGGCTGACATGTGGCAATACGGATGCTAACATGGAAGGGAGACTAGGCAGTATGGATGATGATGTGGAAGATGATTGGGTAGAGGACTTGGCTGTATGGATGTTGATGTGGCAAGCTCATGGTATGACACGTGGTTGTACGACAGTGACATGGAAGGTGACTAGGTTGTTGACTATGTGGTGACTGGAACGTGTAGGCCAACCACCAGATGACACATGGCCCAATCACTGGGCACCACATGGCACCCCAGATTTAGCCAATGTTGGCTATGTAAAAAAATTGTTTCCACCTTGGTTAGGATCAAACTCCTGACGTCATGGCATGAGCAACAGACTAACCATCATGCGCTAGCCACATGGGCTACTATGGTTCTTAACAAACCATAAGGTCGAATTTAGATTTAAGTTGCAGTTGGCGCAAGTTTAGGGCTAAGCCCTGATTGAAAGGGGCCAGCATGAGGCCACATGGCGCCCCACATGACCAGGGCTAAGGACTAGGGGTCAACGCTAGAATTTTAGGCACGCGAGGGGTTAACACCTGGATGTGCCACATGGGCGCATACGACCAGGGAGCCAAGATAAAGGGGCATGGACTTAGGCATTTAGCACAGAGCTCAGACAGATGGCGCCTCCATATGACCAAGAGAAAGGGTAAAAGGTGTTGGTGCGCCACATTTAGCCCAAAAGTGGGTTTTTTTCTATAGTTTTGATTTTTTTATGATTTTGAGCTTGTAATAAAGGGATTTTTGCCTTTTTTTAGGATCTGGATCCCTTTTTTAGGCCAGATCTTGGGAGGAAGTTGGGATAGGATCATGAACTCAAATCCTATATAATTTAAAGGTTTTGATAGTCCAGGAGATTCATAATTGTATAATGATGATGATTTTGTGAAGCTTGAAGCCATTCTTATGCAGGGAAGCCATTGAGGAAGTGAACTTTGGAGGCCAATTCTGGGAGCTACGCTCAACCTTTTTAGTGACGTTAGTTGTGTTGGATTCTTGAGGTCAAGAATAACATAGAAAAACTAGTTTTTAATCCTTTTGATACATTTCTGATGTAATTTTGAAGCACTGAAGATAAATAAGAAAGCCTCCCCCACTGAGACAAAGGCCTAGAGATGTAGGAAATCTTGTCGAACTCCATTAACAACCTCGCTGTTATAGTTTGTTGTTATTTATGATTATATTTTGATCCACATTATTTATGAAGGATGCAATATTCTTTCATTAAGTTATTCTTCTTTCCTTAATTCCTAAATGGTAATTGAACACATGCTTAAAAGTTAATCAAGTCTTTAAAGATCATTTGCAGATCACATGTAGATGTAATCCATATTGGCTACATGGTTGTTCTTGCACAGACAAAAGGGTATGATATTGATTGTGTCTTAGGTGTGGACCAAAGTTAGACATGTAACCTTTTATTCAAATTGAATAAGAAAATAAGAGAGCAGAATTCTCAAAGAATGTTGGTTTTCCCGGTTTGAGTTTCCAAGGTAAAATCTATGTGTACTGTGTGATTTTTGTGTCATTTACGTTATTCATTAAATTTTTATTCTCTTATTTTAGGATTAGTGTGGAAGTGTCTTTCATTTTCTGACAAGTGGTATCAGAGTAAAGTTCAACTCTGACAAGTGGTATCAAAGTTGTGTTATGCTTTGGCAAGTGAATAAAATCTTGATTTACCAATCTTGAATCTGAGAACCAAACCCTAGATATAGTAAGAGTTGTAAGTCATAAATTGTGTTAAAGATCATGGTAAATAATGGCAAGCAATTCAAGAATAGAGATATAAGAATTCAATGGCCTAAATTTTGAGCTTTGGAAGCTTAAAATTGAATATCTTCTTATAGATCAAGAACAATGGAAAATGGTCTGTCAAGGTACCCATCTGACATGCATGTCGATGGAAGAATGGGAGAAACTCGAAAGAATAACAAGAAGTATGATTCGACTTTTTCTTCCAAATTAGTTATTGTTGAATTTCTTAGGTGAAGATTCAACCAAGAAACTATGGGACAAGTTGGGAATCTTATACTAGTCAAAATATCTAGTAAATAAGTTGTTTCTCAGAAAGAAATTGTATCTTCTGAGAATGAGTTATGGTAGTTTGGTGATTGAGAATTTAAATGCATTTAACACTATTTTAATCCAATTATCATCTGTGGATATTAAAATCACTAATGAGGAGAAGTGTATAATCACATTATGTTATTTTCCAGATTCCTAGGATAGCTTAGTCATGGCTATAGGGAGAAATACAACCATACTAGCGCTAGAAGATGTGGTTGCTTCTCTGCTGTCAGAATAAATGAGAAAAAAGAACATGGAAGGATCGACCAAATATGGTTTAACGATGAGAGGTTGACTAGTTGAAAGAGATAAAGGAAAATTCTCTGGTAGAAAGTTCAATTCGAAGGGCAGATCTAAATACCCAGTTCAGTCGATGTGAAGATGCTAGAAATGAGGTAAATTTGGGCATTATTAAAAGGATTGTAAGTCGAAGGAAACATAATTCAGTGTTGGATCAGAAGAGAAGTAGTCGACTGAGAGAAAGAAGACCCCGAAAAAGGAAGGTGATGTGTATCTGGCATTGAATAATACACAGTTGGATCAAGGTGTTTGGTTGATCGACTCATGAGAATCCTGTCACATGACAACACATAGAGAATGGTTCTACGAGTATGAATGATATTATGCAGGTGATTTGTTCTTAGGGAACGACTCAACAACCAAAATTTCCGGACGATGAAGAGTTCAACTGATATTGCAAGATGTGAGGAAAAGAACCCTTCTAGTTGTGCTACACATTCTTGGTTTGGAAAGAAACCTGATATCTGTCAGCAAGATGAGTGATGCAGGTGTGCATACTCTATTTCATAAGGATACATGCAAGATGGTTAGACGTGTGATGGTATTAATGAAAGGATTTTGGATTGGTACCCTATACAATTTGTTAGGGAATATCGACTCGAATGAATGCAACAACATTGTTTCTCTTGAAATCAATTGGATTACAACTCAAATCGACTCAAAAAGACATGATAAAATCAACCCAACTAGGCTATGGCACAAAAGGATGGGACACATTAGAGAAAAAGGAATTCAAGCTATGCAAAGAAAATGTATGGTCGAAGGGTTTCCTGAATGTGGTTTAGAGGTCGATTTTTTTGAACATTTCATATATGGAAAACAAAGTCTAGTGAGGTTCCCATCTGGAGAGACAAGGGAAAATGGGATTCCATAACTGGTTCATAGTGATGTGTTTGTCTCGGTTACAGTGCCTTCACTTGGTGGATCCCTTTATTATGTCTCCTTCATAGATGGTTTTTCTAGGAAGACATGGATATATTTCCTAAAGAATAAATCAGAGGTTTTTGAGAAATTTAAGGAGTTTAAAGATCTTGTGGAAAACCAGACAGAGAAAAGGATTAAAGTGTTGAGGAATAACAATGATGGTGAATTATGTGTAAAATAATTTGATCAATTATGTAGGAAGTGTGGCATAGAACACCAAAATAACACACCATATACCCAAAAAAAAATGGAGTTTCTGAGAGAATGAACAAAACATCGATGGATAAGGAAAGGAGCATGATTAGTGGTGTTGGAATCACACAAGAATTCTGGGTGGAGGTAGTCAACACAACAAGATATATGCTGAATATATCTCCTTCATCGATGCTAGTTGCCACGACTCCACATGAGGTATGGTCGGGTAATAATCCTTCGATTTCACATCTCAAATTATTTGTTTGTGATGAAATTGTGCATGTTCCCAAGGAAAATAGAAGCCAATTGGACAAGAAGGAATTCAAATGTATTTTCATTAGATATAAAGAAGGAATGAAAGGATATAAGATATGGAATCCTGCATTAAGGAGAACAGTGTTCGATTGAGATGTGGTCTTCAGAGAATTCAGAGGTAAGTTTGAGCCTGAAGAAGGTGTTCAGACTGAGAATAATCCTAAGACAATGTAGTTTGAAATGAGGAATTAAGAAAATGATTCAGATGAGTCAACTGAATTTGAGGAAGAGGTGGAACAACAGACTCTAGTGGTAAGGAGGTTAGAAAGACTAATAAAACTAGTTGAAAGGTATAGTCTACCCGACTTCCATTATTAATTTGTGATAACTTCCATCGATGATGACCCCAAGTCAGTCAGTGAGTCATTCAAATTGGCAGAGGGTAAACTATGGAAGGAATCCATGGTTAAAGAGATGGAATCCTTGCACAAGAATAAGACATGGGATTTAGTCAAGTTACCTAGCGGAAGAAATCTCATCAGTAGAAAATGGGTATTCAAAAAGAAGATGAATGTCGTAGGACAAGTCGAGAAGCTCAAAGCTTGACTCATAGCGAAAGGTTATTCCCAAATCGAGGGAGTCAACTTCGATGATTTTTTCCCCTGTTGCAAAACTAAGTTCCATTAGAGTACAAATGTCTCTAGTTGTAGCATTCGATTTGTAAATAGAACACATGGATGTGAATACAACTTTCCTAAATGGAGACATGGAAGAAGAAATCCACATGAAACAACCTAAAGGATTTGTAGTAAAGGGAAAGCAAGAATTGGTGTGAAAACTGAAAATACCCCTCTATGGTCTAAAGCAGTCACCAAGAATGTGGTACCAAAAGTTTGACATATACATCCTTACTTTGGGATTTGTGAGAAGCAAAGTTGATCATTGCATATATTCCAAGGAAGAAGGCGTGCATTTCATATATGTAGCTTTGTATGTCAATGACATGTTGTTGATTGGAAACAACATGGACACAATAAAGGAGGTGAAGAAGAAACTGTCCTCCAAGTTCAACATGAAGGATATCGGTGCAACTAACTTCAATATGGGAATGGAGATTAAAAGAGATCGAGCCACTAGAAAGCTCTGGTTGAATCAGACAAAGTATATTGAAAAACTTTTGAAATGGTTCAACATGCAAGATTACAAACCAATGAAGGTTCCATTTTCTATGGGAGCAAGGATAATTGTTGAACAGTGTCCAAAGACATAGGAAGAAATATAGGACATGGCACGTGTTCCCTATGAAAGTTTTTTTGGTAGTCTAATGTATGTGATGTTCTACACTTGACCAGACATTTCCCATGTAGTGGGTGTGTTGAGAAGGTATATGTCGACACCTAGAAAGGAGAACTAGACAACTTTCAAGAGAGTATTCAGTTATTTGTGTGGCTTGAATGACTATGCTATATGATACCAAGGAATACCTAGAGGTTATAGTGGTAAATTAAATGTACATGGCTTTGTCGACACCGTCTAGGATGGAGATATGGATCGACATAGGTCGACCAATGGATATGTCTTCAAGATGTTCGATGGAGCAATAAGTTGGATGAGTAAGAGACATGTGATCGCAGCCTTGTCAACAATAGAATCTAGATACATGGAGGCCACTCATGGAAGCAAAGAAGCGATATGGATGCAAAGGTTGTGTTCAGGAATCGGGTTTGAGGAAAGAGATATGAAAGTAAGTTGCGATAGTCAAAGTGCAATATTTATAGCAAAGAACCCTGCTTATCATTTGAATATTAACAACATTGATGTACAATATCATTTCGTAAGAGATATGGTGGAAAGTAACAAGGTTGTACTAGAGAAAGTAAAGACATTGGAAAACATAACCAAACTTGTTGACGAAGTCTGTGAGTTCTATGAAGTTCTCTTGGTGCAAAGGGGCAATGGGCATTGCTTCCCTGGGTCTGTGAATGAAATTTCAAGAATCTCTTATTTCAAAAAAAAAGACAACAAGTGGGAGAATGTTCGGTTGTTATATTCTTTGGAGTGAAAGTCTATTCGAAGTAGATCGACTAACGGTCGAAGGTGGAGGTGGATTGACAACAATCAAGGTTGAAGTGGATCGAAAAATATTCGAAAGTCAAGGTAGTCAACCAAGTAAATTAGAATTCGAAGATATCTATGGAAAGTCAACCAAAAAAAGATTGAAGTGCGAGCATGAGATGACTAACTAGAGACCGAATGAAGGCCAGCCGGTAATACAACTTGGAGTTCGCTGTAACAAAATCCTGGGATTTGTGGGATTTGTAGCCAATGATCTGGATGGATCTGTAACCATTTTTGGTTGCCAATTATTTAGGGTTTTTCCTATTTTAAATCCTATAAAGAGTCAGTTTATAAGGCCGTAAAGGCTAATGCATAAAATGAAAATATGTTAATGCATAAGTAAATCGTAGGTTGTTTGTCATGTAGATGTAATCCATATTGGCTACAGGGTTGTTCTTGCGTATGAAAGAGGGTATGATGTTGATTGTGTCTTAGGTGTGGACCAAGGTTATACATGTAACCTTTTATTTATATTGAATAAGAAAACAAGAGAGCATAACGCTCAAGGAATGCTAGTTTTCCTAGTTTGGGTTTCCAGGGTAAAATATTTGTGTATTGTGTGATTGATATGTCATTTACGCTCTTAATTAAATTATTCTTCTCTTCTGCTAGGATTAGTGTGGAAGTGTCTCTCATTTCCTAACATTAACAAATGGGTTTTGAAATTCTATAAGAAATCAATATAAGGTCATCACTTTAAGATATTGAGATGAAACAAATAAGAGGTACAAACTTGGTGAGCAAGATTCATCTTGCAAACTCGTCAAATTTGTGGCTATGATTCAAAGGAATATGACATTAGTACAATATGGCATCATATACTTAGGAATAAAAATCATGGAGCCATAGAGTCACATGATAAAAAGCAACATGGTTCATAGGCTCCCTTCCATCAACCCATCAAGCTATGTTTTTGAAGGATGCCTACTTGGAAAGAATCATAAAGAGTCCTTCTTGAAGTAGAAATCCCATAGTGCCTCTCAACCTCTTGAATTTGTACATCGTGATGTTTGTGGGGACAAGGGAATATTATCTATATCTAGAATGAAGTGATTTCTCACATTCATTGATGAATACACTAAATTTTTTTGGGTTTACAACATTAAGAAGAAAGATAAATCATTTGTCAAATTTAGGGATTTCAAAGTGCTAGTGGAAAATCTATAAGAGATAAAGATTAAATTCCTTCATGTAGATAGAGGAATAGAATTTTTCAACAAGTATTTTCAATAAATCTTCGAAAAGAATGGAATACCATGGAAATACGCCATACACTACATTCATTATCAAAATGGTGTCACAGAAAGAATGAATTGTGCAACAATGGAGATGGATAGATGTATGATGCATGGAGAACACATGAATTCCATGTTTAGGGGAGAAGAGGTTCATTTTTATTCTTACATAATCATTTGGAACC
>JASDQU010291956.1:0-14367 GCA_032191745.1 Picea mariana
ATTCTTTCATGCTTTGTCATTTGATTCTTGTAATATAATTTGAGATTGATTTATTGTGTGAGCTCACATATGTCTTTTGTCATTCAACTCTTCACATGGTGTATTGTTTTCCTAGATTAATTTCCCACTTTCCTAGTTAGTCTTTCAATGCTTTCCTAGATTAATTTCATTTTAGCAAATTAGATTAGATTACTTCTACTTTAGTACTTCATATATAGTGTGTGTGCTTCGTAAGACTACGAACCTCGGATTGAAAAATTAAATAGTTGGGAAAGTACTACAATGGAATTAAACGACAATATTTCTACCTAACAGTGATCACCCTGAAGCTCTTTGAATTCTCTGGTAGATACAATCACTCTGTTCTAGCAGTTACAGAGAGAACCTCCATGTGCTCATCCCTTTGGCACCTTTTCCCTTCCTGAGAAAACCTTCACAGTGGGTGCTAGCTTTTCTAGCTAATCCCTTTCCTTTCACGTGACCATCGGCAGTGACCAAACGCCTATTCAAAAGGTGCTTCCTAAACTCGGTCTTATGAGCGCTAACTCTGTTTCTTGATATGACCTTGGGCGCTGGTCTCTCGTGACCATGTGATTGTGGGTGCAATCTCTCTTCTCGTTATCCCCCTGTCGCATGTGACTTAGAGATACATCCTTGTGTAAGAGAACGATTGCAGGCACGTACAAGAGTGGTTTGGGATCAACTTCTTTTCTGCCCGCAATCCACCTCCAGCTGCCACGTACCCTTTCTCCAAAACCATGGTTTCAATTGCGGCCCGCTCATGAAAAATTAAGACCCGAGCATGTTCTAACCCCACAATGTGACGAGACTGTTGATCTCACGATCTTCATGGTGCTCCTTCAATCAACGACTCCGATCTATCTTCCTTTCCTTCCTTCTTTCCTCCGTCCACACATGATCCTTAGTCTTAACGACCAAGTGTCATGTGGCCCTCCAAACCGACGGATGAGATTGATTTCTCCTTTCGGGCTTTGGGAGTCTCAATTCTCAAAATCTGCTTTCTCCACAGTGCTTCCACTAGGGGGTTCACGATCTATCAACACATGGTCTTATCGAATCAAATGGTTGAGATTCATTTCAGGTTTCTAGGGTTCAGGGATCTCAACTCTCAACTTTCTTCCTTCCTTTTATTTTTCCTGGAGTGTTCCAACCAGAGTACATGATCTATTGACGTGTGTACTCCTACAGATCGATGGTCCTCAGCTCCTTCGGGTATTTCACCTTTCAACCAGATCGGATTGTTTATTTAATGGAAACAAATCAATGGTCAGATTTGATCCTTACACTCATCCTTTCATTGTTCAATCTGACGGCAAGGACTTAATCAAACATTGAGATGGATGGTTGTCGAAACTTCTCCCTTCGGAACTTTAGGATTTCAACTTTTCAAACTTACACTATCCTTCCATTATGCTATGATCAATGATTCAGAATACATCTGAAGTGATCTTTCAGATCGAACGACTCATGTCCTTGATGATGTGGTCTACCACATGTCCTTGCTGACATGGTCTGCCACATATCCTTGTTGACATGGTTTGCTAACGTGATCTCCCATGTTTCCTTTGTTGATGTGGTCTGCCACATGTCCTTGCAGACAGGGTTTGATGATGTAATCTGCTGACGTATATCTCCCTGATCTAACGGTCATCGTATTTTCTCCAAATCTGATGGTCCTTATTCATTTTGGATTTCCAGCTCTCCAGGCTTTAGGTTGTTAAAATATCAAATAGAAAAATATGAAGTGAGATTTTTTCGGAGCTTAACCTCCTCACATATTTATACCCGAACTAAATGTTGTTCATCGATCATGATCTTGTATTGATGGCTCGATCTATCTGTGATGCAGCTCTTCTATATTATCTTGTTCTTCCACTTAGAATGATCCAACGACTGACGGAAATTCGCATAAGTGAGATCTCATATATTTTACCTTGCTTATCCTATCCTTCCATTTTAAAATGATCCGATGACTAACGAGAATTCAGGTTTGATCCGACGGCTGACGGGCATTCGGATAATCAAATTCTCAACCCTTTAGCCCCGCTTATCCTATCCTTCCACTTAAAGTGATCCGACGGTTGTGAATATTCTAGAAGAAGATCAACGATCAAGGATGGTTGTTGAACCACAACTTGCGAGTGATTTAAATCATCACCAAAACTCTGCAATTTGAATTTGTGTGTCATTGGTGATTTAACCACAATTGTTGATCTTTGAGGCTATAAGATCTGACGGTCCTGACTAATTGCAGGATTGGAACTAGCGCAATATTTAATTCTCCTTTCGATATCTTCAATTTATCCCTGTCGTTGATCTGGAGATTGCGCATCCGACGGTCTCAACTCAATCCGACTTAATTTGATCGCTTGCTGGATCAACCACAGTCATCGATATCCAAGTCTATGAGATCTAAGGATCTAGACCGATTGCGGGATTGGAACTAGTGAGATGTTTAATTCTTCGTTCGCTCTCTGCAATTCATCCCTGTCATTGATCTGGCTTTCATATATGACGGTCAAAATCCTCCAACATTCCTCAAGCCCACGGTCACTCATATGACCAAAGTTCGTTATATGAGACGATCAACACTGTCAATTTCTTGATCGGACAGTTGTTGAGGATTCTCACCCTGAGCTTATGCTTTTCCTTCTGAGCTTTGATCTCTACATATTGTTCACTCCTCCTCTTGAGCTTACACTTTTTATTCCAAGCTTTGATCTCTTCTTACTCTTCACTCCTCCTCCTGAGCTTATGTTTTTCCTATTTTCCATCATCAATGTTGTTCTTGCCATCAATGACAAGCACACTCTTCCTGTAAAATATGCCAACACCTCTTTAATTGAAAATTTGGTTAGCTCACAACTCATAAATGTGTGCATTCTTATTTAGGAAATGTAGTGGGTATGTGTGGACTTGTTTATACCTCGGTCTTCATAAATTCTAATGACTTAGTCTTACATAATGCACACTAAGTTTATGAAATTGCATTAATACATGAAGGGATTTCACATGGAAACTACTTCAAGGTTGAGATTCTATTCTTCGCCTGTAAAAAGAGGTCATGGGGATGCATTTAAAAAAATCACAAAAAGAGTAAACTGAAGCTTCTAGAATTCCATTAGAGAGTTCAAGAAACCTTTCTTCCACTCATACATTCCTCACTATTTTCTCACCATATTTACATTTTCTTATGGCCAACCACAAGGGATATTTCTTAAGTTATCAAGAGAGTTGGATATCAAGCCTACAAGGAAGAAAAAGACCCTCACAAGGAACACCAACAATAAGAGGAGGATGAAGTAGAAGAAGAAAGAATCCCAAAGAAAACTAGGAGGAAAACAAACAAGGTCCTTTAATTCCCTAATTATGCTTTATATATACCTAATCATGTGTTGTAGATCTATAATTAGGCCACAAATATCCTTAATTAGGAGAAATGGATACCCGTTAGGCCCTAAAGATAAAATCAATCTTTGTAACTCCAAAAATTGTCCATGTAGATCCACAATTAGGCTCCAAATATATGGATTAATGGAAAACTCCATGGTTTATAGCCTTAAACTAGGACTTGGGACATAAGGGTAGTCATTTTTACATCTACTCCTTCAAATTTGGATTGTATTCCACCCTTGGGAAAAAACGTCCTTTCTACAAAGCATGTCTTATAGTTTAGGGCCTTTTATATGGCTTCTTAGCCTAAAAAACATTGATAATAAAAAAAATACCTATTTTTTTACCCAACCCATGTCACATGCAAAAATTTCACATGCATATGAATTCCAATTGCATTCATTTTACCACCAGTGGATTACATAACATAAAAAGCAACATGTATTAAGATTAAATAATTTAACCTCCAACTGGATACAAATAAGCAATCTTCTATCTAGCCATAGGCATTTATTGTAGATGCTACCACCAAGCCAAGGTTGTGATACCACAAGGGAAAATATCTAGCTATTGTTTCTAGTTCACACGCATATCGCATCCCACAGTGCTTATAAAATAACTAGACTAGACATCTAACTCAATTTCTCACAATAGAATCTCCTCTAGGATTCGCAATGAACCTTTCACTAACAAGAACTCTTCCCTCCCATCCTTCACAACACCAAAAAAGGAATTCCCTTTCTCTGCAACATAGTCCCTCAGGAAAAAAACCTCTTATCTTGTGCAAAGTTTTAGTGCAAAGGAAGGCACATTCATTAATTATCATGTATCTTATCTAAACAAAATAAGCTCACAAAGAACATTAGTTTTGCTATATTTGCATAAGAGATTGTGCTTCACAAGAATTAACTATTCACTATCAAGATGGAAAACAAACTAGAATTAAGGAGGGATGGAACTCTCAGTTGTGTATAATTTAAAGTAGACCCTATAAGGGTAACTCGTATCTATGGAGGCTTCAAAATGTTATTTTCCTAAACTTGCAATGCAATTTGGTCAAACCAATTGACTCACTTACAACTGATCAAGTTTCCTACAAACTAAATTGAGCAGCTTCAACAAGAAATGGAACATCTAAATTAAATTATGATGAAGTGAGGAAAATAGGAAAATAATAGAATATGCTATGTAAGGAAAATAGGAAAACAATGGTGTACCATTGATCCCTTTTGGAAAATTCTCTTAGAAGCAAATAGGTAAACTATGGTGGGCCATCAATCTTGTGTTTTAGAAGGGTTTCCAAACTTGACATTGAAACCTTTTTTATAATTAGTTTATTTCATAATTTCAATTTCACAACCACCAACCTTATAATGAGGCCCAACCCTCCCTTGTGTCATGTCATTAACCAAAGGGATGTTTGCAAAAGAATTGAATGGTGTACAAAATAATATCCCTAAGAAACGAAGAAAAAAATAGATTCTTGATCATTTAATGAAATAGTCTTAATGGTCTCTTAATCATTTAATGAAAGTCTTTGTGGTCTCTTGACTATTTAATAACAATCTTGATGGTCTATTTTTAGGTATATTAGTCCAACACTTGGTGTGTGAATATTTAAATAATCATATTTATATATCCATGATAAATGAATATATGGTAGTCCTTGTGAATTTTTTATTATTTAGTAATTATGACTTAATGCAATAGATAACTTGGTTCAAGACATTGTCTAGCTAATCTTCTTGAATAATATTAGAGTTGAAAAAGTGCAACTAGGTGCAAGTACCGCAAGGGTGCAAAAAATTAACTACAAGTGAAACAATTTCTTTTTGTAAATGAGGAGGTTCAAGTTGTTGGAGTGATGGTAATATTCACATGTAGTCATTTATTTCTACACATATTTTTTATATATTTGATTAGATCAGCCTAGTCACTCTCTTTTGATGTGTTGGTTGTGGAGCCTGATTATCTTTCTGTTTCATAGGTCTTTGTGTTCATCCATGTTTATACCCCATGAAGACTGTACACCTCAGAATATTGTACACCCCTCCACATGGGGGGGCTTTCCCCCCCCTGCGGGGTCCAAGGGCAAGCGGGGGTTCGAGGGTGAAGCCCCTAAAAGAAAATTTTCCTTGTAAATGTATATTTTGATTTCATAGTAAATCTGGACCATTCATTATAAGGTCGCAGATATGACGGTAGAAGTTATGTTAAAGTTTTTTTCCCTAGAAGGAAACCCTATTTTATGAGGGAATGTATTGTGGTTATGCATAATTGCAAATATTTAATTCTGAGAGAGGACATTGTGAGAGAAAGAAAAGGAAGTTACAACGGGTGTGTTGTAGTTTGTATCCCTTCATTTGTTGGATAATAAAAAGGAAGGACCTGGAAATTTATCTGGTGGACGTAGCCCACACTGGGTGAAACATGTATATAAGTGTCTCTATTATATTGTGTATCTTATGTGTTTTATTTCCACATTTGTTTTTTATTTTATCGCTCCATGATCCTGTTTTTATAACAACTGGTATCAGAGCAAAAGGTAACTCATAGGAAAAGAGGGTTCCTGGTTCGAGTGGGAGCAATGGCGAAAGATGGAAAGTTTAGGGTCGAGAAATTTAAAGGCCAAAACTACCAATTAAGGAAGATGCATATGGAATATTATTTACATTAGAAGGATCTATTCCTACCATTGGGTGGAATAGAAAAGAAGCCAATGACCATGAAGGATGAATAATGGGAGGTTCTTGACAGAAAGGCACTAGGAATGATATGATTGACCCTGGCAGCGTCGGTGGCTTTCAATATTTCGAAAAAAAAATACAATGAAGGAGTTGATGGATGCATTGGCTAAACTGTATGAAAAACCATCAACATCCAATAAGGTATTTCTAATGAAGAGATTATTTAATATGAATATGTCAGAAGGTTGGTCTATTGCAGATCATTTAAATGAATTTAATACGATTACTAATCAACTAGGAAGAAGGACGAGCACTCATCATCGTTTTGTCTCGAATTACTGGTCATTTTGTTGCCTGAGCCCATAACAAGTCATCCAAGTCCTTGTTTACATAAGAAGTAGCCATGAGCACACAGCACAACACTCAAAAGCGGTCTACTAAGGGCTCGAAGCAAGCAAACGGGAAGGTTTAGTTTTCAACAACAGAGATCCTAGGAGCAATTCAGATCAATGGATCTTGGTCTTTCAAAATGTCAAAGTTGCAGGAGGATGAGCGACCAAGAAGAAGCCCCAGAGTGGATTTTTCCCAAAGATACAGATCAAGCGCCATGTGTCCTTATAGAGTAGACAACCATGATTCACTTCAGGAGTTCATGTTTCGGGTGATTTGGCACTTCTCCACTCGATTTTCTCCGAAAATATTTTCTCGGAATGCACAGATCTCTATCGTGTGTCCGTCTCAAATGGACGGTCATGATTTTCTTTGCCATTTCGGGTTTCAGGAGTTTTGGCTCCTCTCTTTTTGGTTTCCTCTGGAACACACATTCTAGTGGAGTGAATAGATCTTTGTTATGTGTCCTCCCATATCCAACGGCTCAAATCAGCTCCGGACATCGGAGCTTCGGCGTTCTCGATCCCTCCTTGTTTGCAAATTCCCGAAGTGTTTCTGCTGCGGGTTTCAGTTCTTTCGCTACATGTCCATCTGGCGCTGAAATGTGGCACTCATTCTAGGCACCTTTGGGCATATCATTTGCTTGTTTCCAAGTGACGCATGTCACCCTCCTTTTTGTGACACATCAGCACAGTGACATCAGGTCACCATGTCAGCTTCAGGAAGTTGTTCTCTAGGAAATATTTGTGTTCAGCATCAAAGCTCCCTAGCACCAAAATTGGCGCCTCCCCCAAAAATAATTAAAGAGTTTCTAAAATTGGCGGACAGTTAAACTTTAGCAGGGGCACTAAATTATCAGAGGCACCCAGATTGCGGACCACGACTAAATCAATGGCCATGTTTCATTACAAAGACTCTACTTGCTCGAGCATTAAAATCTTTGAGCGGTCCCACAACTGAAATCATGGTATATCGAAAGTGTTGTGTGGTGGGAAGTGGTGAATTACAGGCGCAAAAGAGGTGTGGATCCAAACCTCCCTTGTCGACCCTACAATCATGTGCTTATATAGCATCAAATTTGAAAGCAGTGCATGGCATCTCCCTAGGAGTTAAGCCTTGTCCTGATCCTGATAAGAGATCAGTTAATAAAAGAGGGACTGGTGGTTGAACCTCATCTCACTCCATAAATAGAAGGGATGAAGGACCTGACCGTAGAGACAAAACTGTCAGCCCAAGGTACCCCTATAGACAGTTTTTCCTGTAGGCCCATGTTGATATGAGCTTGCGTCTGATAGAAGGATAGACACACAGTATGACAAAAGGATGCACAGACATAAATCTTTGAATGGGATGGCCAGATCACACTCCTGGTAGTTGTGGACTAATATGAGTATAAATAGATCAGTTCAATATTTTGTTAAGGTCGTCAACTGGTTGAGAAAAACTCCATATTTTGTAATATTTTGATTAACATAATTGTTCTCTAGTTTTGTATGAGATATGATAATTTTTCATTAATAGAAGTCAGTTTATTTCATCATATTGTTTAATATGTGTTGAAACACTCATGCATGGAGGATCTAGAAGAGGTTTGTAGTTGTATTGTAATGTAGGTTTGATTACAATATTGTTGTGACCATTTTTAGTCAGTTTCTATGTTATCTTGTTTCTTCTTATGATGAAATGCTCGTGCATGGAGGATCCATAAGAGTTATTGTAGTCGCATAGTAATGGAGGTTTGATTATTATGCAACTGTGATATATTTCAGTCTCTAAAACTTAATTTCAAGAGTGCTCTTGCACCTGAGCTTTTCTTCACCAAGTTGCTTGAAAGTCAGATTCCCATGGCAATCTTGTCCACCTTTCTCACTAAGTCTTCCCTCTGCTCACCTTTAACCTTAAACCAATGACTAAAGTTAGTGAGGACTTCATTTCCCTATGCATCGCTAGTCCGATTTCTGTATTAAAACATTCTTGTACTGAGTTTTTTCCATTTGACCTCCACTCATAAAACCTACCTCCACAAACATTTTGATGGTTACTAGGATTATCCTCTTGCAGTTTGAGGGTGAATCTCAGTGCTAACAGACGATACAAGGATAGACTTGTTGTAAAGTGGTTTTCACAAAAGAAAGGTATAGATTTTGATGAAATATTTTCTCTTGTTGTTAAAATGACTTCAATTAGTACTATTTTAAGTCTTGTGGCAGTAGAATATTTACATCTTGAATAGTTAGATGTAAAAACAAATTTTCTCCATGGGGATTTGGAGGAAGAGATTTATATGAAACAACCACAGGGGTATGAGTTCAAAGGGAAGGAAACTTTGGTATGCAGGCTGAAGAGGCAGTGGTATTTGAAGTTTGACAGGTTTATGATAGAACAAGGTTATAGTAGATGTCATCCTGATCACTATGTTTATTTTAAGAAGCTAGAAAATGGAAGCTATATTATCTTGCTATTGTATGTAGATGGAATGCTTGTTGCAAGGTCTACTATGCAGGATATAAATGTGCTCAAGAAGAAATTATCTAATTCATTTGTGATGAAGGATTTGGGTGTTGCAAAGAAAATCCTTGGTATCAGAATAACAAGAGATAGGAAAAATTGCAATTTGATTTTGTCTTGGGGTGAGTACATAGAGAAGGTGTTGGGGAGGTTTAGAATGCAGAATGAAAAACCAGTTAGTACACCTTTGGCCAACCATTTCAAATTAACCAAATAAATGTGTCCCAAGACACATGAGGAGATAGAATACATGTCAAAAGTCCCTTATTCATCAGCAGTTGGTAGCTTGATGTATGTGATGGTTTGCACAAGACCAGATATTGCACATGCAATGGGAGTTGTGAGTAGGTATATGAACAATCCATGTAAAGAAAATTGGGAGGCATTAAATTGGATTCTCTGGTATTTGAAAGGTACTGCTACTCATTCATTATGTTTTAGAGGTTTAGACATTGTTCTACAAGGATATGTAGATTCAGATATGGCAGGTGATAAAGATAGCAGGAGGAGCACCATAGGGTATGTTTTTATTGTAGGTGGAACAACAATAAGTTGGATTTCGAACCTGCAAAAGGTTTTTTCACTTTCAACAACAAAGGCAGAGTATGTTGCTACTACAGAGGCTAGTAAAGAGATGATTTGGTTACATAGGTTTATGGTGGAATTGGGAAAGAAGCAAAAGAATAGTAGGTTGTGTTGTGACAGTGAGAGTGCCATTCATCTTGCAAAGAAATCATCCTTCCATTAGAATACTAAGCATATACAACTCAAGTACCATTTCATATGATCTGTCTTGGAAGATGGACATTTGAAGTTGGAAAAGATACACACTAGCCAAAATCCCAGAGACATGTTAACAAAGGGAGTAACTAGGGAGAAACTAAGTTCCTGCTCATTTTCAGTTGGTCTTTAAGGATGAAGGTGAATATGAGAAATTGTATATCTGTGTATTTGTTGTGTTGTGTATCTTCTATGTTTTATTTCCACATTTGTTTTTATTTTGTTGCTCCAAGATCCTTTTTTTCTAACAGGATGTGTGCCCTTGTTCTGGGGGCCCATAACCCCCTCTTGAAGGGACACCTCACTTTAGTTGTGTATAAATACACCACCCAAGCTTTCATTTGTATCATATTATCATATTGATCATAGTGATTGATTACTTAGCCCACAAGCATCATATCTTGTGTTTACCTTGTTTGTGGTTCATCTTCTCTTCTCTTATGGTTCATATCAATTTAGGTTTTGTTGGTGAATCCATTCGATCCTTCACTTTCTTACTACCTCAACATGGTACCAAAGTGGGTATGAACTTCCTTTTATTTAGTTAACCTTTTTTATGCTTGGAGTTTTTCTCCTTGTGATTAGCTAGGTCTCTTAAGGTCCTCACAAAGATTTTGCAAATCAGGTTGTACCAAATTCATAGGATGATAACTAATAAGTAATAATTAATTATGAATAGACATGACATATGAAAGGTCATGTCTCTTATGAAAGGGCACCCCTATGTAGGATATAAATGCAAGCCCTCATTCCTCATTTGTAATCAATCTTATTCATATTCTTATACATTTATTATTTAATATATTTACTATCCTTAATGGATTATTGCGTATTGTCCTATTTATATTGGATATTTACATAGTGAACCAACGTGGTTCATGTTGGACACACCTACCACACTTAGAGGGGGGGGTGAATGAGTGTGGGGATCTTTTTACAAAAACTTCCCTCTTAGACAAAACTCATTAGTTAAGATTCAACTTTTACTCATTATTCATTGTTGTCATTTATAACCAGTTAGATATGAAAATATATCAGTAGCATATATCAGCAACATAGATCATCAATAAGTCATCACCACAAAGAACACAAGATGTATGTACAATTTTATTTTTATTACGAACTACAATCCTTGGGGTTTTTCAACAACAATAAAATAGAGTACAATTCTACAAGAGCACCAGCTCTATAATGCAAGACTCGGCTTACACCCTCAGCACCAAATGAGATGAGGAAAAAATCCTCAACTGATATCAATATGCAACAGGTACATGACTTGTCAGTAGTGCAGCCCGCATGTGTACGCGCCCTGGATCACTACAACTTGTGTATGTACGTGGATAATATATACAACAACCTGTGTGTGCCTTCTGAGCTATTAGAGTTTATCCTTTTCATCACACACTCAAATCCTCTGCAACCTGCAAGAAGAATTTCTTCTATCTTCCACTGTCCAAACTGACCACCAGCCAGTCACAACACATCCAATCTCTCCAATAGCTTACTCACGCTCCACAACCAATCAATATGAATGCTAACTCAATCATGTATAATCAACTATTATATCATAGCAATCATATCACAACTGAATTACAGGAGTACTACTCACTCCATCAATCAACATAAATCACATCACAGCAGCCATACCAAGAATTCCCCAAGCAGTCACAACACAAAAAGAAATATTATCCATCAAGACAATAATGTAACCATACCAGTGTCTTGTTGGCATGTTTTCAAGAAGATGTGCTTGTCATTGATGGAAATATCAGAGTATGTAGCGATGGAAAAATAGGGACAATGTAAGCTTAGAAGAGATAGTGCAGAGGTGCATGAACGGTGCAAGAGTGTGCTTGTTTATTTGATGGAAACCAAGCAGGCAAGGAAGATCAGTAGCGCAGGGATAATTGCATGGAAAGATCATAAGCGTAAACTTCATTTTGGAGTTTTGGATACCGGGCATTAGAGGAGTCAAGGAAGAAACTCACGACAAGAATGCCTAAACGATGAAATGAGAAACACCGGAATACGTTGATCTGACTCCATTTTGGAGTTTCGAATACCAGGAGATTGAGAAGTCAAGAGTTGAGACTCTTCAACATAGGAGTCCCAGAGTTGCGAAATCCAGAATCCCGAAATCCTGAAAGAGGCACATCAACAAGAGTTTTACAGACCAGGAAATAACTCCATTTCGGAGTCCCAGATACCGAGAGTTGAAGTGTTGAAACACTTCACCACAGGAGTGTCGAAATACCGAAACGTCTAAATGTGAAACGTCGAAATCCCGAAAGCAGGAGACAGTTCCGGATACCGGGAGTTGAAGTGTCAAAACACTTCACCATAGGAGTCTTAGTATCATGAAATGAGAAATGCTGAAATCCTGAAAGCAGGAGACAGTTCCGGATACAGGGAGTTGAAGTGTCAAAACACTTCACCACATGAGTCCCAGAATCACGAAATGTGAAACGCAAAAATCCCAAAAGCAGGAGACAGTTTTGGATACCGGAGTTTCGGATACTAGGATATGGAGGGGTCAAGTGTCCAAAATCCTCATCACAGGAGTCCCAAAGTTGTGAAGTATGAAAATCCAAAAAGCTGATCTGACTTTATTTTAGAATTTTGCAGACCGGGACTTGGAAGTGTCTAGAACATTCACATCAAGAATACCGAAATCGCGATATGCGAAATCGCGAAGTGATCTGGGCCGATAGATCCAAGATGAGAATGTGGCAGACCACATCAGAAAGAACAGGTGGAAGACTATGACACGTGGCATGGTTAGACAATGACAAGTGTCGAGTTGATTAGGCATTTCAGGCCACTGGAAATCAAAATTCTGAGTGACACATGACAGCCACTTCGGTCATGACACATCATTGAGTGACGCAATACTGACCTCACTCCTGAATTTTTTTCTTCAGGAGTTTTAACTACTTCACTCCCCCAAAGTCCCGAAGGCTGAAGTCCTGGGGCACAGGATAGTCGTTCGATCACCACGGATCGAGGACCGTTCATATGGAGATCAAAGCACTTGTGTGATTGGTGAGGGGTCATATTTTGGTGGTCACATCGTTGAAGAACTGTAGAAGAGAGATTGAAGCAGCAAGCTCCTTTTTCATAGTTTCGGAGATCGCAACTTGGAGAGACAAGAAGCCTCACAACCGAATTGTCAAAATGACGAAATGTGAAACACGTTTTGGCTTAGCCTGTGGTCACATCCATTGATCACATCGGTGGAATATGGAGGAATGAGCTAGTGCAGACAAGCTCCATTTCAGATTTTTGGGGATCGAGACATGGAGAGTAATGAAATATTCACCACGGGGATCCCGAAATGCCGAAGTGGGAAATTGAAAAATGAACGCAAGATTCAATGAAGTCAATTCAACGGTGTAGATGAATTTGAATAAGATCGGAGGGCTATTGTTACACTTCACAATGTAATTTCTAGAAACAAATGATGGTTTCTGCCAGAGCATGAGCTCGTCTATGACAAAGAAGACAAAGAGTCTCAACTGCTAGAGATGTTGAGGAATCTCGAGATAACACCCAGTGATGATGGATGTGTGAGTGAAACCACTAGAGAAGCTGAAGAGTTTCCATGATGATCAAGCAAAGCACTCAACATGGAGGGAGCATACAGAAGCATGGCGAGATAGCATGCACAAGGAGGATGGAGACTATAAGTATGCAGAACAAAGAAGAAATGGGGGTTGTTGTTGTTGTGAGGGATTGAGGTGTGAAGAAGGAGGCAGAGCGCAACAACAGAAATGCACAGAAGGGGAATGGTGCATTTAAGAGACATGGTGCAGAGAGCATAAAAGGAAAAAGAACAGAAAGCATAAGGAGTGTGCAAAAGACACTGATGCAGACAGAGCAGCGCAGTGTAGCAGAACAGTGATGAGACCAGTAAGCCATTGAAGAAATTTATATCGTTGTAATAAATCATAATAGCAAAGATTTATATTTCAGGGTGGTAGGGAGGTGCTAGGGAGGACTATTGTCCTCAGAGGTTCAAGTGGGTGCTTGAACAAAGGGAGTTGTAGCTTCCATATGGTTGCAGCCAGGAAAACCAAGGTGGCAGGGTGGTGCAAGGGAGAACTATTGTTCTCTGTTATACAGGTTGGTACCTGTGTGACTAGAAGTTGGTGCTTCCATCTAGTTGGTGTTGGAACACTTAGGGAGTTGTTGCTTCCTTCTAGTGGGTGATAGAGAAACCAGGGAGTTGGTGCTTCCATCTAGTTGGTGTTGGAACACTTAGGGAGTTGTTGCTTCCTTCTAGTGGGTGCTAGAGAAACCAGGGAGTTGGTGCTTCCATCTAGTTGGTGCTAGAGAATCTAGAGAGTTGGTGCTCTCAGCAAGTAGCAGCTTGCAAAACAGAGGTTGTATCCTCATTATGAGTTGGTGCTCATATGTATGATAATGTAAAGAATGTACAGTTTACTTATCATATAAAGAAGAAGAGGCTTTTACCCTTTATGGGTTTCCTCAAGAAATATTTGTCTCTGTGTATCTCATATGTCTGAATGATGTTGAATGGTTTATTGCTTACTTCCTTGCATTATTGTGATTGTCATTGAGTGATCTG
>JASDQU010291958.1:0-14157 GCA_032191745.1 Picea mariana
TGATTCATTTCTGCTAACTGAATTGTAACTGATCGATTACTTGTGAGGTGAAATAGTAACCCTTCGATCAAGTTTCCAATTAACTAGCATTGTTGGATTAAATCCATAGGATTTCACATTTATCTCATATGCCCACTAGCTGTGACCGAGCGCTAAACAGAATTTGAATTTCGTGAATTCACATCTCGGCATTCCTGTGATGAAGGGTCTCAACACTCCAAGTCGCGATCGCTGAAACTTCGAGATGGAGCTTAGCACGGCTAGCTTCTTCCCCTCATATGACCACCGATGGTGACCATGGGCTGCGCCAAAAGGTGCTTCGTATCTCACGAACTTATGAACTGTATCAATCCTGATCAATGGTCAAAATCTCCAATGATCCGACGGTCCAGATCTCATCACGATCTCGCATATCATGATTCCTGAGATGAAGAGTCTCGATACTCCAAGTCGCGATAGCCAAGACTCCGAGATGGAGCTTAACACCGCTAGCTTCTTCCTCCATCTTCCGCAGATGTAACCACTAGCTCTGACCACAGCCTTATTCGAAAACGCATTTGCACTTTTTCCATCTCAGGTATTCTGTGATGAGTCCTCTCGATTCTCCATGTCACAAACTCTGAAATAGAGCTTGGATTCTCTAGCTCTGCTCTCCAACTCTCGACAATGTGACCACAAGATATGACCACTCACCAATCAAACAAGCACTTCACTCCTTTGACTTTCCAGTCAGCGAAACAATGATATTTCGCCATGTGTCCTATGGAACCAATGGTCCGGATATTATCACGATTTCACCACTTCACGGGCCTTCGTCATGCTTGATCAATGGTCCACGATATCGATGATTCGACGGTCCATATATTTTCGTGATCTCGCATATTGCGAGTTCCCACACCATGCTCCATTGACTCCTCTAATGTGAAAGTCAGCGAAATTCCAATCGCTTTCCGCATGTCCTATGACTCCAACGGTCAGGATTGTTATCGCAATTTCACATATCATGAGTTTGAACCTCTTTCCTTTGGATTTCCCGATCTGTGAAACTCTGAAACGAAACCTTTGTCGTGCTTTGACTATTTTCTTCCTTCTGAGCTTACAGTGTTGATCTTGCCATTATTGCTACACTACTGATCGTGTTGATCTTCGCCATAACGAAACCTTTGTCATGCTTTGACTGTTTTCCTCCTTTTGAGCTTACACTATTGATCTTTCAATTATCGCTATGCTACTGATCGTGTTGATCTTCACCATCAATGACAAACACGCATACTCTTCCTTTGTCTAAAAACATGCCAACAATCTCCCCTCTGTCTAAAAACATGCTAACACTTCTTACTTGCTATACCACACTTCTTACAGAATTCTTTGAATTCATTTCCACAGAATTCTCCACCATTATCTGTCCTCGATACCTTTATTTTCTTTTCTGTCTGATTTTCTACCAGAGCCTTAAACTCTTTACATTTATCAAATACCTCATATTTCTTTATAAGAAAATAAATCCATGTGTTACTTGAGAAATCATCTATAAATAAAACATAATACACAGATTTACCTAGGGATGGAACAGGAACAGGTCCAAACACATCATTGTGTATCAACTCTAAGATCCTCTTTGCTCTTGTAGCACCAAATGGGAATCTTACTCGATTTTGTTTACCATATATGGAATGTTCACATAAATAAAAATCCAGAGTGTAATTAGACATACCTTTAACCATACCTTTACCGTGTAGTGTTCGAAAGCCCTTTTCTCCAATATGCCCCAATCTTTGATGCCACAATATGGTCTTCTTTTGAGGGACAATATTGATCTTTTCTCCTTCATTTCTCTGCTTGGGGACAACATAACTGTTACACCCATTAGTATAAGTGATTCCCAACAACTTGTATAGAGTTCCACATTGAACTCCCCTCATCAACACCATTGCCCCTCGTACCATCTTGAAAGCGCCCTTTCCCAATACAGTATCCACTCTTACATCATCCAACTTGCTTACAGATATTATGCTCCTGGCTAGTTTTGGAATGTGAAGAACCCCATGGAGAGTTCTAATCCTTCCATATTTTAGCAACAACTTAACCCTTCCATGTCCCATGATTTTTGTTGTCGAGTCATCTCCTAGGAATACATCGCCACCATCATATTTTTCATATTCATAGAACCACTCCCTATGAGGAGTCATATGATATGACGCACTTGATTCAATCAACCATACATCACGATATGCATGTGTACCTGTATATTGCAGGTAAACATCGCCTCCTTCTTCAGTGGAGGTTTTCGCCTTTGTGGAAGAGGTACTATAAGATCCCTTTGGTTTATCAACCTTCTTAGACTTGCAATATTTCTTATAATTCCCTATTTTACCACACTTCCAACATTTCCTCAAATTTTTTCGTGGAGACTTAGATCTACCTGTAGATTTAGATCTCCCCCTCGAAGACTTACTAGGATTCTTGTCTTGGGTATGACCTCTTACAAATAAAGCATATATGCTATGACCATCCATGCTTTTCCACCTCATCTCTTCAGATAACAAGGATGCAAATACATCCTCATACTTCAATGTAGATTGAGTGGTACTACCAATTGCTATAACCAGATTATCCCAAGAGTCTGGCAAAGAATATAGCAAAGTAATACACTTATCTTCTTCTTTAATCATAGTATTAACATATACGAGTTGACTTACCAGAGTATTAAAGGCATTTAGATGTTCTATCACAGAATCTCCATCTTCCATCCTAAGATGATACAACTTCTTTTGAAGAAACAACTTGTTTACCATGGACTTTGATTGAGACAAATTCCCTAAATTATCCCATAGTTCCTTGGCCATAGATTCTCCCAAGACATTCAACAACATTGAATCTTCCCGACAGAGTCAAATAATACTCCTTGCTCTTCTGTCCAACTTCTCCCAATCTTCCTTCGACATACCAGTAGGTGGTGTGCTAGTAGTTTGTGTACTAGTAGGTTGTGTACCAGTCAATTGTGTGCCAGTAGGTTGCGTACCAGTAGGTTGTGTACCAGGATCCACAATGATCCATTATTCTTTGTCTACAAGAATTTTCTCCATCTTGAGCTTCCATAGCTCAAAGTTTTTACCATTGAAATTCTCTATCTTGATTCTAGAAGAGCTCCTCATTCCTCTTTCTATACTCGAATCACCACTGCAAAATCTCACACTAAACCCAGGTTTATCACAGACCCAAGATAAAATTGATCCATAAAGACCAAGCAAAACCCTCAGCAATAAAGGCGTCCCTCTTAAGCCAAAAATGAGCTTTGATACCACATGTAAGTTTTAAACCTGTGAAGTAAAGAAATGCATACAGATGCTTAAAAAAACAGAAATTAATCAATGGCTCATACACATAGTACACATAGATTTACGTTGGAAACCCTTAACCGAGAGAAAACCAGCCTTCCTTGGTGTCGCACCTTTCAACTCTTCATTGTATTAATTTCACCATTCACCATACAATATATACAATGTTTTAGGTATTCTGTAGCTACCAAAACCCTAATCCCTTAATCCGAGATTAATTTAGAAAACTGCTAAAAATAGCAAAATCTGCTAAAATAGAAAAAAACACCCAAAAAAAAGAATTGGGGCACTGCCCCGAACCCTGTCGGCTTTGGACGGTACGCGTAACCAGGGGGGGGGGAACCTGGCCCCCCCTCAGGAAAGCACCCAATGCACATGACACAGAGGTCGAAGGAATTTGGGATTGTCAGACACAATTGTCAAATCTGACGCACCCACACACACACATGCAAAGAATATAACACATACCCAACAAGGAAACCACTATCCACGCTTATCACTAGCCATTGCAGTATTTGCAGGCCTAAAGTAAGCTTCAACAAACTAGACACTACAAGTGGATGGGGGTTTTGTAGTAGTTTCATTTAGTCATCAAATACAAGAAGGACAACACTATTAAGTTGGCAGACATGCTTTCAAGGCCACCCACATCCAAGATTACAGCTTTGGGAACTCTTATGCAGATGGAGCCTTTTACCTGTGATGCACATAAAGAGGCATACAAATAATATGAGGACTTTGAAGAGGTGTTTCAATAGCTATAGGGCCAAATTTGTGTAGAAGAAGGTGATGGTAAGGTTGACTATCATCTCAAGAATGGATTGCTTTACAAGATAAAAACACTTTGTGTCCTTAAAGGTGAAATATTGTAGCTTATTAGAGAGGATCATACCTCCAAGGTTGCAGGACATTTTGGTGTTGGAAAGACAATTTCCAACTTACAAAGGTATGTGTATTGGCCCAAAATGAAAGAATATGTAGGTTGATATATTAGAGGATGCATACTTTGTTGTAAAAACAAGCCTAGTAATAAAAAGCAATGTTTATACCATCCCTTACTTGTAACCACTCGATCATGGGAAAACATTTCTATGGATTTTGTGGGTGGTTTTACAACAATTAGGAATGGACATGACTATTTGTTTGTGGTAGTTGACAAGTTTAGCAAGCTGTGCATTCTTATGCCTTGTAAAAATACCATCAAATGACAAGAAGCAACAAACATGTTCTTTGAACAGGTCTAGGTTCACTTTGGGATACTTAGAAGCATTGTCAAAGTCATGCCTACCAAATTTCTCAGTGCCTTTTGGATTACACTTTGGGAAAACATGGACACTAAGTTGAAGAGATCTACAACATTCTATCCACAAAACAGATGCGAAGACAAAAGTATCCAATAAGACATTTGCTCATATTTTTAGGGGTTACAATAAGAAGCATCCAAAGATCTGGGATGAAAATCTAATCTATATTCAACACTCTTATAATATAGTAGTCCACACTTCTATCGGTAAGTCCCCTTTCGAAACTTTCTTTGGGTATTTGTTGTCTTTTCCCTTGGATGTTGTATATGGACAAAAAGGAGTGAGGGAAGACATCATTGGAGAAGCATTGAAAGTGGAGAAATTTGTTGAAAAGAATAGGCAGATCCATTTGCAAGTACATGATACATTGAAGAATTTACAGGAAAGGCACAAGGCCCCACATGATTAGCACAGAATTGAGAAAACATTCAAAGTGGGAGACAAATTTTGGATGCAACTAAACAAATAAAGGCTACGTGGTCTTGTTAAGAAGATCAAGGCTTTGCAATATGGTTTGTTATCACATGATTTGTACTTGTGAAAATACCACCACAAGTACCCCAAACCTTTCGTAACTATAGGAAATCCTACCACTGTCACCTTAGTAAGAAATCCCCTCATTTTAGTGATGGAAGAGGTCCACCACAAAGGAGGCTTCCCCGGTGACCTCAAGGGATCGAAGTAGTGAGTATTTTACCCAAGCCTACCACCCCCTCTCTTGATCACCTAAGTCAAAGTCTACGTCTGTGGAATTGAGGAAGAAAATAATGTTTCGGGTACCTGCCTGGAACAAGAACAATTATAGCATATGTATAGTGATTTCCAAGTACCAATATGAAATTAACACATCATAAGACAATAGACAATGAAAATTTGTTAAGGCTGATACAAAATTGCAGCAATACAATGGTTTACAACAACAATTATAATCTTGTAACAACAAGAAGAAAACTAGATCAAAATTGCATGAAATTACAATGAAAACTCAACATATATCCAATAGATCAATTCCCAATTGTTCCAAGCAAATTATGAGTATATTAGGTTAGTGTTAGACTAGTGTACGCAGTAAAATGAAGTGAATTAGATGGTTGTAGTAAAGTTTTACAACAACAAAAATGAATTTAGTGAATTGGCTTAGGTTAGAATTAGGAAAAGTTAGTAGAAGCTTTCGAGAATGATAAAATTTAGTTATTTGGTCACTTTCTTTCACAAGAGAGCAATTAAACTAGTGCCTTCAGGAATTATGGAGTGTTTACAACAACAATATAATGTAATTGGAGATGATGATAACAATTTCTAATGGATGGAGATTGAAGTCTAAGGTGCTATCACTTTAGGGCCTTAGATTTCAAACCAAGAAATTTTCTAGAGTTCAAACACTTTTGGGCTCTAGCACTTTCTCCTCCTTCCTTAGTTCTTTAATAATGTCAACAATAGTCTAGAATCAAACTCCTAAAGTGTTATAAGTCAACAAGAGTCTAGAATCAAACTCCTAAAGTGCTATCACTTTAGGGCTTTAGGAGCTTAAATCTAGGTAGGATTTCCTTCACAAATTAATGAATGCAATTATCCTTATGAGAGAAGGAAGAACATTATGCTCCTCCCTTAGGGTTTTAACCAAGCAATAAATCTTCAATATGAACAAGTAAATTAACAATAAAGCATTAATGACATGAAAACTGCAGAAATTTACTTACTTCACCAAGACAATGACAATAGCAAACCCTAATTGCAGAAAATTCCTCCAAAAATCAGGAAGTACACATCCAAACTTTTCCTCCAAACCCTAGCACATCAGTAAAAGAGACCAATAGCACCAAAAAAAACGAAAATTCCAGTACTGTCACTCTTGTGTGAGAGCAAAGTTGTGATGAATAAAAGAGCCTTGGCTAGCAATATTGATATGGGAAATCCTAGCCATGAAACGACTCCAAGCAAAAGTCATGTCCTTACATAAGAGATCCTACTTCTTGATTTTCCCTTTTTTATTTACAAAATTGAATTTTACATAAGATAAAACCCTAGAAGGGTGACATCATTCCTCTTAAGGGTGACGTTGAGCTCCAGGAAGTGACGTCTAGGCCAAACAAGTGGAACGTTGGGCCTCCAAAGGCCACATGTCACTTCCCACATGTCGAAGTCCCTGTCCAATTCCTCCTCCATCAAACCCTCGCCACTAGATGACATCATGGGCTAGAAAGGTGACATCTAGTCCTCCAAAGGCCAACACCCTGGGATCATTTTCTATTCATGCCAAAGTGCCTCCAAAGGAAACGAACTCCAAAGTGATCCAAACTGGATCCAGGAAGGCCTAAAAATAACATTTCTCGAAATCATATGAAACCAATGCCATTGTGTTGGGCTCGTTGCGCTGATTCCTGCCATATAATTTTTTTCTCAAATGGACACCGTATGCGAAAGATATCTCGTTCTGATCGATTTCCAAAAAAAGGCAAAAAGTCAAACTGGTCAAAGTCAACATGCCATATTGCTAACGCTAGCAGTACGACATGTGAAATCAGGATGATGTCAGTAGGGACATGTGTCACTCAATTTTGGTGTTTTCAGGTTGAGTTGGACTAGTACGGAAATGACACGTGGCACTATATGGACGTAACATGTGGCAATCTGTATGTGACATGGCCCAATGATAGGATGACATGTGGCAGGTTAGACGACATGTGGAAGTACGGATGCTGATGTGGCAGGGTGACTGGGAAGTATGGATGCTGAAGTGGCAGGTGACTGGGTAGGTGACTTGGAAGTATGGATGCTGACGTGGCACGACACGTGGCTATACAGAAGTGATGTGGCAAGTGATGTGCCAGCTGACCGTGCATGCTAATTAGGTTGCTGACTGTGTGTTGATTGTACCGTACGGGCCAAGAACAAGGTGACATGTGGCCCAATCAGAAGAGGCCACATGGAACCCCAGATTTTTCCAATGTTAGCTAGACAAAAAATTTGTTACCCCGCGGGAATCGAACACCCGACCTCCACCTGCATAAAGCTTTCACAACCACGGGTAGACCGTCCGGGATACACAGTTGGGTCCTAACCCCTATCCAGAACCTTAGCATTTTGTTATGGATTGGGCCGGAGGTTTGGGGATAAGCCCCAGTTGGTGGGGGGCTATCCCATCTGACCAGGGCTGTGGACCAGGAGCCAAGCCAAATTAGGTTGGCACGTGGAGTGTTAGGACCATGACATATGGCTCCATACGACCAGGTAAAAGGGGCTTGATCGAAGGACTAGGGGCCAACGCTTAGCCCAGGGCCATATGGTGCGCTCCATATGACCAGGATCCTGGAAGAAAGGGGTTGTGCCCAATTTATTTTCCAAAAGTGGTTTTTATAACTATATATTATGAATTTTGTGGATTTTTATGCTGATTTTGGAGGAGTTTGGCCATTTTGGGGGGATCTGGAGCCTGATTTGAGGCCAGATCTTGGGAGGAAGTTGGGATAGGATCACCAACTCAAATCCTATATAAATAGGAGGTTTTTGACAGACCAAGAGGTTCATATTGGTAGAATGATGATGATTTTATGAAGCTTGAAGCCATTTTTATGCAGGGAATCCAGTGAGGAAGCAAACTTTGGAGGATAATTCTGAGAGCTCCGCTCAACCTTTTTCAGTGCCGTCAATTGTGTTGGATTCTTGAGGTCGAGAAAAACATAGCCAAACCAGCTTATAATCCTTTTTACATTTTCCGGATTTACTTTTGAAGCATTGAAGAGAAATAAGAAAGCATCACCCACTGAGACAAACGCCCGGAGACGTAGGCAATCTTGTTGAACTCCGTTAACAACTTTTTTGTTCTTTGTGCTTATATTCTGATCTACATTTCCTTATGATGGCTGATATAATCTCTTATTCAGTTCTTCTTCTTTCCTTAATTCTTAAATGGTAATTGAACACATGCTTAAAACTTAACCAAGTCTTTAAAGATCAATTTTGGATCAAGTGGTATCAGAGCAGGTTGACAGTTGGTTGTTTGAGTTTGCATTATTACTAGGGAAAAGTTGAGTCATGGTGAAGGCGAGCTTATAGAAGGGGATCCTGAGATTGGATCAATAAAGAGGACTTCTCAAAGTGAGGAGATGGCATCAAAAGATGGAATGTCTCGGAATGAGATAGAGTTGCAAAAGACTTTAATTGCCATGTCTAAGATGGTAAAGGTATTATATGAGGATTACTTGGAAAGGAAGAGGCCTTTCCAAGGGTAATCGTCAAAACAAGACAAAAGTGAAGAAGGAGAGGATCCTCCTAAACCTCCTCCTTCACCTCCTTCTTCTCCATCATGTTCTTCTTCTTCTTCAAGTACAATTTCAAAATCCACCGCAAGAAAACATTTCCATAAACATAAACATGATATGCCTTTACTTAAGCTTGATGTGAATTGAATTGCCCATGTATGATGGTGAATTCAATGCTGAAAGACTTAATAACTAGGTCATACATATGGAAGTTTATTGCAGTGTGCAACAAATCAAGGATGAGGCAACCCAAATCAAGTTGGCATCGCTTCGTCTTGCAGGCACAACACTCATTCGGTGGCAGAGTAAGTTCCAAAATGGTACGCAACAAGTTGGTAATGTATTTCCATCATGGAAAGATTTTGTTTTTGCACTTAGAAAGCAATTTTATCCTTTGGGTTATAAGGAGAAGGCTTTAATTGAATGGAAAAGTCTTAAACTAAGAAAAGGACAAACGGTGCAAGAATACACAGATGAATTTCATAAGATGGCATTAATGTTAAATATTCCATTACATACCCAAGAAACTCTTATGAAGTATATAGGAGGTTTTCCTGCACATATTCGTAACAATGTATTTATGTTTGGACCTACTAATCTTGATGAAGTTTCTGTTCAAGCAACATAGATTGAAGCAGGGAAAACATGAGTTGGTCTACCAGGGGAATTGTCTTCAAGGAAAGAGGACAAAAGAAAGGGGAATGGAAAGAAAGGAAATTCAACAACGAGAAAGGAAGAAAAGCTCTCTTGCAAGCATTGCAAGAAAGAAGGGCATGATGATGACCATTGCTGGCAATTGCACCCAGAGAAGAGACCAAAGTGTTTCAAAGAAAGGAAAGGGAGGAAAACAGTTGCAACAACAACATGACCAATAGACTTGGGATATAATTCAGGTAATGAGACTAAAATCACAGCAGTTGGTTTGATAGGTAAAATTGGTGATGGATATGATTCTAGAAGTAAATTTTTTCACATAAGAGTGATAATGAAACATATTAAGATCGATACATTGATATATAGTGGATCTCAATCTAACTTGATTTCAGAGGAAGTGGTTAAACAATTGGGAATTGACAACTAAGCTACATCATAAAACTTACTCGCGTAAATGGATAAGCAACAATCATAAATTGCACATAACAAAGAAATGCACTTTAAAGTTTGCAATTTCATCAAAGTTTGTGGATGAGGTAATGTGTGATGTGGTGTCACTCAATGAATGTGGAATGGTCTTAGGCAACCCTTATTTGTATGATCGCAAAGCAATCATCTATAGGGAAAAAAATCAATATCACTTAACTAAAGAAGGCAATGATATGTTGTACATTCTCATCACATAAAAGAAAATCAATCTCTTCAAACAATGGAACAATTAAGGAAGGCAACTTATGGAAGCAACACACTTATAATTGTGCCAAATAAAGTAGTGGATCTTAAGCATGAACATGAGATGGTTGTAGAATAGAAATTCAATCATACTTTTCTTCAAGATAAGCTAATGTCATGCAAGCACATCAAACATATTAGCTTATTTGCAGTTATATTTCTGATGTTATCACTGCTAATGTTTTCAACATGGATGGTAGTGGCTTCAGTAAGATGTGAATGATTTCAAGTGGCTAACAATATGATCTCAGTTGTCATGGTTGTTTTGCAATTGATTATGATGTGATAGGTGCACAGGATAAAGTTTAAAGACAAAGGACAAGTGGGGTGGCCTATCCTGCACTTGATGACTGGTTAATACCCTTTTGGAGGACCAAAAGGTCTTAGTGGGGAGGCATGATCCAAAATGGATCCAAGAAGGCCTAAAAATAAATTTTCTTGGAATCAAAGGAAACTAGTGCCATTGCGTTGAGCTTGTCACGCTGATTTGGCCATATAATGTTTTTCGCAAATGGACACCATATGCGAAAGATATCACATTTTGATTGATTTCCTAAACATGCAAAAAGTCAAATTGGTCAAAGTCAACAAGTTGTACTGCTGACGTAAGCAGTACGACAGGTGACGTTAGCAGGGATGCGTGGAAGCACGAGGAGGTGACACGTGTCACTTGATTTTGGAATTTTTGGGTTGATTTGGACCAATATGGAAATGACATGTGGCACTGTACATACATGACACGTGGCAGTCCATGTGTGGCGTGGCCCAATGACAAGATGACATGTGGCAGTACGGATGACATGTGGCAGTACAGATGCTGACATGGCAAGATAACTAGGTAGTACGGATGATGATGTGGAAGGTGACTTGGCAGTACGGACGCTAACGTGGCACAACACATGGTTGTACAATAGTGACATGGCAGCTGACCATGCATGTTGATTGTGTGTTGAATGTACCATACAGTCCAATCACAGGGTGACACATGTTAGAGGGTGCCATGTGGCACCCTGGATTTTTCCAATGTTGGCTAGACAAAAAAAAAATTTACCACGCAGGAATTGAACAACCGACCTCCACCTACACAAAGCTTTCACAACCACCGGTGGACCGTCTGAGCTACACAGTTGGGTCTTAACGCTTATCCAAAACCTTGGTGTTTTTTTATGGATTGGGCTGAAGGTTTGGGGATAAGCCCCGGTCAGCAGGGAGCTAGCCCATCCGACCAGAGCTGCGGACCAGGAGCAAAGATAGATCAAGTGGGCATATGGAGTGTTAGGACCGGGACATATGGCTCCATACAACCATGTAAAAGGGGCTTGATCAAAGGACAAGGGACCAATGCCTAAAACAAGGCCATATGACACCCTCCATATGATCAGGATCTTGAAAGAAAGGGGTTGCACCCAAATTATTTTCCAAAAGTGGTTTTTATAACTATATATTATGATTTTTGTGGATTTTTATGCTAATTTTGGAGGATTTTAGCCATTTTTGGGGGATCTAGAGCCCGATTTGAGCCCAGATCTTGGGAGGAAGTTGGGATAGGATCACCATCTCAAATTCTATATAAATCAAAGGTTTTTGATAGACCAAGAGTTTCATATTGGAAGAAATATGATGAGTTTATGAAACTTGAAGCCATTTTTATGCAGGGAAGCCATTGAGGAAGCAAACTTTGGAGGCCAATTCCGGGAGCTACGCTCAACCTTTTTCAGTGCTGTCAGTTGTGTTGGATTCTTGAGGTTAAGAAGAACACAAAAAGACCAATTTGTAATCCTTTTGACACTTTTATGATGTAATTTTGAAGCATTGAAGAGAAATAAGAAAGCCTCACCCACTAAGTCAAAGGCCCAGAGATGTAAGCAATCTTGCCGAACTCCGTTAACAACTTTGTTGTTATGGTTTGTTGTTATTTGTGATTATATTATGATCTTCATTTCCTTATGATGGCTTCTATAATATCTCATTAAGTTGTTCTTCTTTCCTTAATTCTTAAACTGTAATTGAACACATGCTTAAAACTTAACCAAGTCTTTAAAGACCAATTTCGGATCAAAATGCCAACACCCAAGTGGAAGATGGTATGTGATCACTGTCTAGTCACGTCAAAGTGCCTCCAAAGGCAACGATCTCCATCATCAAAGTATAATTTCCATCATCTCATGTACCCTAGGCGTGGGGTCTAGCATCCATCTTTGAGCTCCAAATCCCCTCATGAAGGTCCGAATGAAGTCATATCTCCATGCATACATGTTCATCAAGCAAGGTCCTGCAAAGATAATCAAATATGCCCTCCAAGGGCCCACAAGTCACAAGTATCATGCCAAGTAAGCCATATCTAATACAATAACCACCCAAACATGTGCATCAAACCCCCCTTTTCAAATTAAACAAATGCTCAAAGACCTTATAAGTTTTTCCTAATTTAGGTATGGGAGGGCTGTCACGGTGCCCTATTGGGTAAGACAATCCCCAAGTCAAGGGACATTTACCAAGAGGAACCTATTTAAGTCGTGTAGTGAGTGTGAGGTGGATTTTGAGGCAAGACTTCTATGTATGGGGTCCTTGACATACAAGGGTTCGTATTGTCTCATTTATGGGTGCCTTTATAGAGGGTGTGTTGCATCCCCTGTTTTCAATGCAACCTTTTTCTAAGCCTCTTCCATTTAATTTATTAGATTCCTAACATTGATTACTATATGCAAGGGAAAGTAAAGAATACTACAATGTCACTTGAAGCTAGGATACATTGAGTGCCATGTGCAATGGAAAGTCACTAGCACATTTGGCCCATTTTACGATGGTTGTTTCGACGCTTATGCGACGTTATGTCGTTGATATGGCGAAGAATTTGGAGTTTCTGAAATGTCGGTTTAGGTGATGTGGCATTTGCGACGAACTTGCGAAAACGTCGCATAAGCGACGATATAGGCAAACAATCTCAAACCAACTTTTCATCTATATTGCGACAACAACTTTTATAGTTAAACCAATGCATCAATAGAAGCCGTCATCGCATATTCGATGACAACTTTTTTGTTGTTTATGTAGCTAAACCGATGCAAACAATAGAATTTGTCGTCGAATCGGCGATGACCACTTTCTGTTATTTATATAGCATAACCGTCGCATCGATAAATGTGGTTGTTGAATTGGCGACGACCACTTTTCGTTATTTATATAGCATAATTGTCGCATCGATAAATGTGGTTGTCGCATATGCGACGACAACTTTTCATTGTTTATATAGCATAACTATTGCATAGATAAAAGTGGTCGTCATATCTCCGACGACAACTTTTCATTGTCTATATGGAAAAACCGTCGCATATATAAAAGTTGTCATCGGATATCCAATGACAGCTTTCCGTTGTCTATATGGCAAAACCGTCGCATATATAAAAGTTGTCGTTGGATATCCGACGACAACTTTCCGTTGTCTATATGGAAAAACCGTCGCATATATAAAAGTTGTTGTCGGATATCCGACAACAACTTTCCGTTGTCTATATGGAAAAACTGTTGCATATATATAAGTTATCATCAGATATCCGACGGACAAAATTTTTTTAGAAAAAAAATAAAAAAATATTTTTGGCATCAATTTTGATATTAATATTACTATTAATATTAAATCCCAAAGGTTATTGCATGAGCCCCATATTGATTTCACAAAGCCTTGGGACTTCTTTGATGGAGCTTATCAAGGCTTGCCAAAAATATGTGGGGATGGAGTCATACTCTTTGGAGCCAATCAAGGCACTATTCTTGGAGAAAAAATCTATGTTCGAGGAGGCCTCATTTTTCCATATCTACATGGATTTTAATAAAAAATAGGATATGTTGTCAAAATAAGCCATCATG
>JASDQU010291962.1:957-11521 GCA_032191745.1 Picea mariana
ATATGGATAGTACATGTCATTCCATTTCTGGTGGTATGTGGAACGTCACATAACTCCTCACGGTTTGAGAGTTATGGCCTTACGAAGTTGGAGGACCCTCATATGTCATCTAGAAGCCCCAAAAGGTCAAAGTAGTCAAAGTGGTTTAAGAGATTTTAGAAGGTAAATAATAAAGCAAAGTGATGAGTGTACTATAATTCAAAGTGAATACAAAATAAATTATTTAAATAATAGATTTAATGGAGAAATTAGAAGTGGGTTAACCCTAAAAGAAGGAAAGTGGGAAAAGTGACCTAGAAGATGTTTTTAAGGAAGCTACTTGGAGAGTATAAATACGAGGCAAGACTCTCTCATTTTAGATTACACTTGAGCATATTGAATATCTATATGTTTCTGAGGTAACCAAAGGATATCTAAGCCGAATTTCCGAGGGAAGGTGAAGAAAAGAAGGCCAGAATTCAAGGAAGGATAAATTCTTTTGATGATGCTTTCTAAGGTATTTCGGGTAAAAACGTCATAACTTATTCATAACATATCCAAATTCCATAAGAACAAATGTGTTGGTTAGAATACAGTCTATAGTATTCTGTGTGACATTTTCAGATCCATTTAACAAATATTCTGTGTGGGGCATTCTCTACAAGGTCTCTCTCTAGAATAAGCCAGAATTCAACAAGGTATGTGATCATATACACCAGGTCTATTACAGAGTTACAAATCATATTTGGATGATGAAATTGATGAGGGATTTTAGTTGAGGTACATGTTGGATACATGGTTGAGAGAAGTAGTTGATGAGTTAGCACATATATGAGGTGTATAGTTGATGATGTTGGTACATATTGATGAGTCATAGTTGATGAGTAGTTGACACATGATTGGTACATACTTGGTACATGGTTGGATGCACTTGTTTATGGTACAGGTTGATTACAGGTTGTACAGGTTGGTGCATGGTTGATGCACTTTTTTATGGTACAGGTTGATTACAGGTTGAGGTACATGTTGATGCATGGTTCAAGTTTATTGGTACAAGTTTACAATAATATATCTCACATTGATAGTGTGACAATAGTTCCATCATCCTACTTCTACTTCAAGGCAGTTGGATGGGGCAAGGATAGGTGTTTGTAGCCGAAGAACATAGGGGGTTGTATCCTCCTTTTGGTTGTATCCAGAGAATTGGGGATTTGGAGCTTCCCTCAGGTTGTATCTTGAGTGTTGGCACAGGGGCAGACCCAGGGTTCAACGCTACAACAATGCACCAAAAAAACCCTAACTACCTACCCTTTTGACAACACCTGCAAAGCAAATGAAGTCTCACACGAGGTAGAGAAAGGGGTGGTTGTAGGACTCCAGTGTCTGCATCCTTAGCTGGGACACAGATCTTTGATTCTAACACTTAACAGAGCACTCAACAATTACCATTCATCAATATCCAGTCTTTAGTTACATCACAGTTAAACCCTAATTATAGAACATTGTAGTACTCAACCAGATCTAGCATCTAGCAGATTCAAGCACTAAGCACATCCACACAGGTTAGATCCAACATTTACTCTTACAATTAAGTACAAAGTAATAAAATATCTACATAACATTCATCTATATCAAACAACTAACAAATTAACACATAAACACACCGGTACATCGCACAAAGCAAAGAAACACAACATGTACGTGGTTCACCCCTACCCTGGGGCTACATACACCAACTCTTCATCTTCTTTATTAGCTTATTCAATCAATTACATGCACAGAGCCACAAAAACCTACTCCGCATAGGACAGGAGATATGCGCACACCTCGTCAGATCATCCTTCCCCAAGCTAGGTCTCAGCACAAAGCCTTTTTAAAATCACTTGCACTTAGCTCTGCAAGTTCTTAGCACATAATAAGCACAAATCCTTACAACTCTTGATCACATAGATCCGATTATATCACTTATCCATTCATATATCTATCACCTTCTTTTCTTCTTACATTTCCTAACTACTTATTTATACTTTACAAAACATGCCTAATCATGGGTAAACCCATGGGCCGACATTCCATACCCATTACATAATCCCAAATCCCAAAAATGGCCAAGATCCCACGATATCTGCTTCGTCTTGTGCTCCGCCTTCGACAGCCTGTTGAAGTCCCAAAATCGGTCAAACATGACCAAGAATCCTCAAAACTTGGTCAAGGGCCAACATGCCCCCAACACTCACCTGTGACTCGTCCCGAGTCACTCTGATATGACCATTTTTGCTTCAAAATCCTTGATCTTGGCTCGAGATGCTTCGACTTGTTGCTGTTCTACGACGTCTTCTTCATTGAACTCTTGTATGAATGCTTCGTTGACAGGTCCCTCTAGGCACTGTTCAACTGTAGTGACAACTTGCTCTAGTTCCTCTCCTTGGCCTTCGATCTCTGTGAGTAGTTGGTAAGCCTCATCCTGTATTGGTTGGAGCCTCTGAGTTACTTCCATAACTCTTCTTTGAATAGTGTGGACCTGTTGCTAGGCAGTGTGCTTCTCTTGGGATCACTTCATTCTTTCTATAGATGACAGGGGCTTTAACTGTGTCTGCATCGTTTTTGCTTGATACTTTACCTCTTGGAGCTGTGACTCTAGTGCCTTGAGTTCTAGATTCTCAGTGAGTTGTTCATAGGTCTGGGCACTGCGATCAGTGAGTTTCTTACATTCCATGGCAAGGGCATTTATTCTCTCGACTGCGCTTTGAGCAGTTGCTTCTCTTTGGTCCCTCACATCCTACAGGGTGCTGGGCACTGTGCGGAGCTCTAAGTCTGCTATTCATTGCTGTAGCTGCTGAATAGCTTCTGTGAGTTGTTCTACTTGATGTGTGACTCAGCCTTCTGCTTGTGGTTATGATCCTATCATAGAGAAGAGGGATTTTTTGACTACTTCTTTCACTTCGAGTTGCTCTGCGAGCAACTGTTCTTTTTCTTGTTGCATATGTACTTTCTCTTCTTTAAAATTTGCCTGGAGAGAAACCTTCTCATGCTCTGCAACTCTGCGTTGTTATACAATTATGCCTTGCACTTGCTTCAAGGCCTAGGTCGCTTGTTCTGTTTCTTCTTGAGTGAGACAAAGGCGAGCTTCGACCACATCAGCTAGTCGGTGGAGTTGGGATGGCTCATCTCCCAACTCTGGTTCTCTTGATGGAAGAAGCGCAGTGGAAACTGTGCGGCTGGACTGGAGGGCCTACTATCCCCCTCAAAGTTCGACCTCAATTCTATCATACATTTCCTCCTGTTTGGCTTCCTATTTCTCCATAATTTCCAGTGAAGCACCATTTAGGGCTGCTATGATGAAGTCAAATCATCAGTAGTGAGCATGGTCTTCATCTTGGTCACAGTGGCTTTCGATTTCTTCCAGGAAGAAGGTTTCAGGGGAGAAACCTTCCTCTTCTTTAGGAAATCAACCTTGTCTCTGGGCGGTGTTACTTTTCCTGGCTTCTTTTCATCTCCTTTCCTATCTATTTCTTCATCACCCCCTCGGTCAGGGGCGATTGAAGCAGTCTTTCCTGAGGCATTGCTTAAGTCTTGGACCTCTTCAATCTTCTTCATTTTTCTGGGCCCGAGTGTATCATGTTCTTTATGCATGGTCTCCAGGCTGTCAGGGTCAGACATCTCTGCAGGGTCTATGGGAATAAGGAGGTATTCGGACCAGTCCTTAGTGATCTCCTCCAGGTCTTCTTCTGTGAGCTTGTAGTATGAATGGAGCTGCTCCTTATGTTCGTTGGCTCACACTGTAAGGTAGATGAAGTGCCTATCTGTGCATAACTTCATCAAGGGTTGGAACCTCTATAGGGTGTTCGTAGTCATGCGAGCTTAAGATTCGATGGCTCTCTTCAGCTAAAGGTAATATGTATGAAAAAAAACATTCAACTGCCACTGTTTGTTCATATCACTTGAGTACCAAAGGGTAGTGAACTTCACAACAAGCAGCTCGAATGGTTCGATATCTGGGAAGTTCGCTCCTTCTAGCATCTCCTAGGCAACAGAGGTGATGAGGATCAAGAGCCAACTAAAATGAAACTCGTAGCCCTGATCCTACGCTTCATGACAGTCTAGTTCCATTTGATTAACTAGGTACTTCACCCAGTTCATCTGTAGACCTTCTATGCACTTCCCTCCGAGGTCAACAACAAAGCCTGTGACCTGCGTAGGTCTGTTCTTCCTTACTATATTTCTGGCTATTAGCTGGCAGGCTAGGCATACTGCGCCATTCTGGATGGAGGCTACCTTGTAGCCTCACATTCCCTTTTCAACATCGCCATATGTATCCTTGATCTTCTGTGCTAGCGCGCAATCTATGTATTTTCCTGGATAAAACTCCTGCTGGTCAGGTCCTTGCATACTTAATCCTGTGATCCTATGGATCAACGTCGGGTTGACTGTAATACGAGGGTCTAGCCATAAGTAACTGCCATGGTAGCATGAAAGTAATAGCTTGAAACATGCGTTCACTTCCTAGTGCCTTCTGAAGTGTGGGATCTTCATTACATTTAACAGGGTGAACTACGCAAGGTTCATCATCCACGGCTGGGGGATTATCTTCAAATTATTCCCCTTTGTTCTGGTCAGGTATTTATACAGGGCGAGCATGCTGTGGTTCTTGCGATCTCCGAGGCTAAAGTCATTGAACTTCAACGTTGCGATCTTGTCCTGCTGAGCTCGAACTGTGCGTATCCCAACAACAGAACCATTTGTTGGCACAGGGGCAGACCTAGGGTTCAACGCTACAACAATGCACCAACAAAACCATAACTACCAGCCCTTTCGGCAACACCTGCGAAGCAGATGAATTCTCACCCGAGGTAGAGGTAGGGGTGGTTGCAAGACTCCAATGTTTGCAACCTTAGCTGGGACACATATATGTGATTCTAACACTTAATAGAGCACTCAGTAGCTACCATTCATCAATATCCAGTCTTTAGTTACATTGCAGTTAAACCCTAATTACAAAACATGATAGTACTAAACCATATCTAGCATCTAGTAGATTCAAGCACTAAGCACATCCACACAGGTTAGATCCAACAATTACTCTTACCTTTAAGAACAAAGCAATAATAGATCTACCTAACATTCATCTATATCAAAGCACTAAGAAAATTAACACATAAACACATTAGTACATCGCACAAAGCAAAGCAACAGAACATGTACGTGGTTCACCCCCACGTTGGGGCTATGTCCACCAACTCTTCGTCTTCTTTATTATCTTCTTCAATTAGTTACATGCACAGAGCCACAAAAACCCTACTCCGCATAGGATAGGATATCTGTGCGCACCTTGCCAGATCCACCTTCTCTGAGCTAGGTCTAAGCACAAAGCCTTCTTAAAATCACTTGCACTTAGATCTGCATGTTCTTAGCACACAGTAAGCACAAAGCCTTACAACTCTTGATCACATAGATCCGATTCTAACACTTAGCCATTCATATCTCTATCAACTTCTTTTATTCTTACATCGCCTAGCTACTTATTTATAATTTACAAAATAGGCCTGAGCATGGGTAAACCCATGGGCCGACATCCCATACCTGTTACATAATCCCAAATCCCAAAAACGGCCCTAAAAGGGGCCAATATCCCGCAATCTCTATTTCGTCTTGCGCTCCGCCTTCGACAGCCTGCCAAAGTCCCAAAATCAGTCAAACATGACCAAGAATCCTCAAAACTTGGTAAAGGTCCAACAATGAGAAACTAGGGGGTTGGAGCCTCCTTCCAGTTGCAGTTGGAAAAAAAAGGAAGTTAGTGCTTCCAATGAATGTAAGTCTTAAAGACATATAAGAAAAATCATTCCATGGTTTTCTCCCGCTTTTGGTTTCCACGTAAAACACTGGTGTATTGTGTATGTGTATGATTGTTCATTTGTTCATTGCTCATTATTGGATGATAGTTCTACATTGATATAACACTTGGATTATTTGGTTAAAAGATGATTATAATTGCTATATTATTGATTCACCCCCCCCCTCTTAGTAATCCAACAATATATATATATATATATATATATATATATATATATATAACATAAACATAAATACACAAAAATACAAAATCAAAGAAAATTAACAAAAGTATTTTCTTGTCCTGATGTATTCCATACATTCTCAGGTGTAGGAGTATCAATGTGAAACCTATATAAGAAGGCTGCATACATAACACTTGTTTGAGAACATTATCGAGTTGATCTATTCACAATTTTTTTTATATCTCCTCTAACGAGATTTTCGTTGGTCACTCAGAGTCTCAGTCGAAGAAGGGGTTCCTCTACTTCCTTCTTGGGATAGCCTAGAGCGTTTGCGATGAATATTTGGAGACTCCTGTCTCGACATCTCGCCTCAATATCTATCCTTAGAAAATTCATGAATATGAAAGTTCATAAGTTATAGAAACATTAAATGGAAATACTAAATTTATAACACAAGCATTTAAGCATTTATAACAACTTCAAAGTATCATAGACATATATTGAAAAAACTAGAACAATTATATTTTTTACAATCATTGACAAAAACAATCACTGACAAAACATTTACTTAAAACTAAAACAAGAAACAATATCACATGATACATGTTGTTATTATCCTCTTAGATATATGCTCAGAAAAAGCTTCAAGGGATCATTGATCAAACCCTCGGGGTAGATCTCATCATGATATATGGAACAAATTGCTAAGAAGAACTTTTAGGGTAAAATATCAATAGAATAACCAACAACATACACAGGTGGCACCAACAATAGAAGAGAACGAAAACATACTCAAGGTGGGATTAGCAATGAGATAAAGAGGATGACACCAGCAAAAAATGGAGGAGGGAGACATTAGCAAGTAGAACGATAATCACCAAGCAATAACCAAGAAGAGATCTCCAACAAGATGGAAAAGACCAAGAAGAGGGGTCGTAGCCACACAATTAAATAATTAAATAATTAAATAATTTAAGAAAATAATAGATTATAGAATAAAATATTTATTGTTAAATCATAAAAATCAACAAGAAAAAAAACAGGTCAAGAGAAGGGATCCAAAGTCAAGGTAGCTAACTTTCTTTAGGAAAAAGCAAAGAACAAAACAAAAAACCCACACAACAATTAAGGGGGGAATAACTCAAGAAATGGTGGTTTCAACACAAAGTCAACAATCAAATTCTTCCAAAGTCAAGGAGGATAACTTTCTTTAGGTAAAGCACAAAACCAAAAACCCACACAACAATTAAAAGCGGCGTAAGCCAAGCAAGGGTGATTTCAAGACAAAGTCAACAATTAAGTTCTTCTTGAATGGAAAAATTTCCACATGATTCTCATGATATTTAATTATAATATTTTATCATTGCAACATAAAAGGAAGATCAATAATGGGATTATGCTCTTCTTAACTACTCCTAGGTCTCATGGACCATCCTGGGAGAGAAAAAAATCACACATTATCTCAGCTTGGTGCTAAACCAAAAACAAAATAAACCAAAAAACCAAAGGAAGATCAATAATGTGATCATGCTCTTCTATGGATGTTATTTAGTTTATACATCTTTTGTTCTTCAATAATGGGACAAACTCGAATTCAAGCCCATCCCTATACATGGACATGTCCAAATTCGACCCTTTCATCCCATCCGATAAACATATTATACCTCTACTTGTCTGTGTCCGATATCATCTAGGTGTTGTTGTGTCTTTGTTTTTAGTCTATTGTGTCTACATCCTATTGTGTTCATAAATTATTATTTTATAGGAGGTTCAGGCCTGTCCCTATACATGGGCATGGGTCGACCCTGTCCATATACATGGAGATGCCCGAATTTGAGCCTGCCCATGTACATGGGCAGGGCCAAAAATTTCCCTATCCATGTCTAGGGACATGCCTGAATACGAGCCTGTCCCTGTACATGGACATGGCCGAATTCAACCCTGTCATCCCATCCGATAAACATATGATACCTCTACTTCTCTATATTACAAGGTCTAGGTGTTGTTGTGTTTTTGTTTTTACTCTATTGTGTCTGCATCTTGTTGTGTTCATAAATTATTAATTTATAGGAGGTTTGAGCTTGTCCATGTACATGGAAAAGGCCATATTCGTCCCTGTCCATGTACAAGGATAGGCTCAAATTTACAAGTTATGGGGGTTAAATAAGGACGTCTAACCACCTATGAGCAGGTTGTACCTCTCTTTTCTCAACAGATCATGGGTTTGTGAGGGCCTTCCCTTTCTTATTAGCAGACTGTGGGTTTGGCACTGGTAACTTTCTTTTTTCAGCCACAAATTCATCATTTCAACTCCAGATTTAAAAGACAGAGAGGCTGGGTTCAACATGTAGACTTGAAGGACCTTTGGATGGCAAGGAAAATGCCTAAATCATCATATTCTAAAAGATAAGGGACACTGATATGCATTGTCACATTGCAAATCTGTTGGTTGGATTAACATCAACTGGTATTTTAGACTACAGAGCTACTGGGAGGATCTTTCTCATGTTATACATTGAAAATAACACACATATAACCTCCCTCTTGGGCGCCACAACAACCATACAATGATATATAAATATTGTCTGCAAAATGTTTGAGATTATTAATGAATGAAATAACTCATAATTGTGTATCAGTTTAGATATCATTGTTTGTACATAGGCCTCACAAGTGTGTTTACAGGTTGTCTAAAAAGGGACCATTCCAACACATCTCTTGCTACATATTCTTGGACACCTACACCAAGGATATTACAAGTCAACAATAAAGTATAGATCAATTTGTGTTTGCTGAGTTTTGTTGGGTATGTGTTATATTCTTTGCACAAGTAGTAGTGTCTGCGTTGTGTCAGGCGCACAAGGGCGTTAGAAAATTTTTTCTAGCTCGAGAAACGTGTCACATATTTAGGTGGTTTTTCGGCACATGGTTTTTTGCCGATGGTTTTCTATTTCCAGTTAAGGAATTAGGGTTGTTGACTAATCCAGGTCACTGGGTTAGGGTTTTGGATGCCGCTGGCTCCTATATGTATATTGTATTGCAAACAATGTATTATGATGAATGACTATAGAATATGCGGTTTTCCCGGTTTGGTTTTCAAGGGGAAAATATCTGTGTAATGTTTGTATTTGCCATTGTATCTTTTCTATTCTTTTACTGAAAATCTGTTTGCAGTAAATATTGTACAAGGTTAAAATCTACATTTGGTATCAGAGCTTTGTTGGCTTCAAGGGGAAGCCTTTGTGGTCAAGGTTTTGGCTCGATATTGTGATAATCCTTGTTACAGTGGGAGATCCATGGTATTGAGTTTTCAGGTGAAAAGAAATGGAAAGCAATTCAAAAATGGAGATTGAGAATTTTAATGGGAAAAGTTTTGAGCTTTGGAAGCTCAAGATGGAAGATCTGTTGGTGGACATAGATCAATGGATTGCGGTAGATCCAGGTACTGCACCTATAGGAACTTAAACAGATGACTGGAAAAAGTTGGATCGCAAGGCAAAGAGCACAATCCGACTATGCCTCTCAGATTCAGTATTACTGAATGTGTCAGAGGAAGCTACAGCCAAGGATTTATGGGAAAAGTTGGGTAAGTTGTATTAGTCTAAGTCCCTAGTAAACAAACTATTCTTGAGAAAGAAGCTATATAACCTGAGGACGAGAGGTGGAGACTCGATGGCAGAGCACTTGAATGCCTTCAATGCTATGGTAAGTAAATTAATATCTATTGAGATTAAAATTTCAGATGAAGATAAATGTATCAGTTTACCGTGTTCTTTACCAGACTCCTGGGATAGTCTGGTTGTGGCCATAGGTAGTAATAAAACTGCATTGAATTTTGATGAAGTGGTCTCATCCTTGTTGTCGGAGGATATGATACAAAAGAATATGGAAGGATAGAGAACATATTCATTATTTGCAAGAGGATGTTCCCAGGAAAGAAATAGATCTAATTTCTCAAGTGGGATATCTAATTCTAAGGGTAGATATAAATCTCCCAGAAAGTTTGTAAAGGTATGTTGGAGATGTGGAAAATAAGGGCACTACAAGAAGCAATGTAGATCCAAATTTGAGAAAAAGAAGGGATATGAAGAATCTCCTTCTATAGAAGAAAAGACCTCCAATGAAGGAGGGGATGTGAACTTGGCTTCTTCAAGCACACATGCAAATCATGAGGCATGGTTGGTTGAATCTGGTGCATCCTTTCATATGACTCCCCACAGTGAGTGGTTCTACAAATATGAAAGGTATGAAGGAGGTAATGTTTTCTTAGGTGATGATTTGACAACCAAAATCATAGGATGAGGAAAATTCAAGTTGAGGCTCATAGATGGAAGGATTAGAACACTGTTTGGTGTTCTACACATCCCAGGTTTGGCTAGAAATTTGATTTCTGTAAGCAAAATGGACGATGCAGGGGTAAAAACAATATTTGAAAAGGAAACCTGCAGGATGGTTTGAGGAGCAATGGTGTTGCTGAAGGGAGTTTGGTTTGGAACTCTGTATAAGCTGCAAGGAAGCACTATTTGATCCGAAAAGATCTTTTAATGACTGTGGTTGAGTTTTTAATTGCA
>JASDQU010291965.1:2790-13560 GCA_032191745.1 Picea mariana
AATTTATAGTTGTGGTAGGTAGGTTAGGGCTAGCTTATTAGTCCTAACTTTAGGGTTAGGTGTAAACCCTAATATTTAAACAAATAATATTTTAACCTTTTAAAATATTAAATGACAAGTCAAAGGTCAACAAAGAAAATAAGATAAGTCAAGGAGAGGGTTTTAAGATCAAGGCGGCTAGCTTCTTTAGGAAGAAGTAAACACCCAAACAACTCAAGCAAAAGGGTGGGGTTTCATAATAAACAATAAGATAAGGTTAAGGGTTAAGTCCTTCTTTAATGGCAATTTTGTCCACATCAAACTTATGATATAACTTATAAGCTTTTGTCATCCCAACATACAAGGAAAATCAATGATGTGATCGTTTCCTTCTCCTTAACTGCTCCTAGGTCACATGGACCATCCCAGGAGAGAAGAGGGTCACACATAATCTCGGCTTGGTACTCAACCAAGAAACTGTCTGGTTCCAGACCAGGATACCCCAGAACGCATTTGGGGGCCCTAGATCACGACTAGGGTCTTATCCACCAAGGTACACAACCAAGGATCAATCCAAGCACCAAGCAAGGATTCCCTAGAACACATCCAGGGGCCCTAAAACACATCTAGGGACTTATATCATCAAACTGCTTGGTCCTTGACCAAGAACCTCGGCAATACACTGGGGACCCAACTAGGGTCTTTTGTCATGGCTCTAACTGCTTGGTCCCAGACCAAGAACCCCAAGAGTGTACTGGGGGCCCTAGATCCCCACTAGGGTCTTTGCCATCCTCCTGGAGAATGGCTCTTGCAGTTGCATTAATTTTAACACGTAACATGAAATTGCCAATACAACCAAGCAAGCAAGTGTCTGACAACATAACCTTGCTTTTTGCAGCTGAATAAAAAAACGCAAAAATACAAAGATTTTTCAGCGAAAATTGAATGGGAAGCTTATACTTACAGCTGCAACTTGATTGCATGGCAAATGTTGTAACATTTAAGACCTTTAGGCAAACTAACTCCATGCAAGTGGCCACCAGATCTTGAAAATCATGATGCATGTTCAGTTCATACCAGAAACCTAGATGCTTCTTTGTGATTTCAATATCATATCCTCCACTACTCTCTAGATAATCTGCTTCATAATTCTCATAGACTAGATTATTGCTAAGGAGTTCCATCTGTATCATTGTAGAAATTTGTTCCTCATCATCGGGAGATTTATCATAGATGGGTTGGTCTTTAAAAATTCCTGAAACTGGAACTTCAAAATCCTCCATTTCATGACATCCTTGGGAAATTGACTGCATAATAGTAGCCTGATCTATGTCAACTTTTGGAGCAGCAATCTCATCATAACATACACTGTTAGAGATATCTGATATAATGTCAAATGTTTCTACGGAATTCTGATCAGTTTTTTTGTCATCAGAACAATCAATAAAAAAATTCACTTCTTTAACATTAACTTCCTTCTCATTCATACTACTAGAGGAACCAACTATAGAATTCTGCATATATAAATCAAACTCCTCACAGCAATTTTCAAAAAGCAAATTAGCTCTAAAAAACCTTTTACAATGATCACTAAATGTTGCATGGAACTTTTTCAGGGAATAAATGCTATCAGGAGGCAAGGATCGATACCATTCACGAGCATCTCCCTCTAATGAGTACATGAACATCTTCATTAATACATCATCATGATGTATAGCCAACTGATAAATGACTTCATGGAATTCAAACAAATGATCTACATGGTTATCATCTTTATCTTCTCTAAATCTGTGCAAGTACTCACCCCACTCATCTATAGTAGGAACAACATTTGAAAAACCTGGAACAGCAGAGAAATTAAGAGGAGCAAACCTCTGAGCCAAGATGGCTTCCATATGAAAATATGACTTCTTGAAATTGTGGAGTCACCATTAGATTCTTTAATCATGGAGTCGCCAGGTGAATGATCTGCAGTCTGAATGTGTCTGGCTTTTGTTCACCATCAAAAACCAGATCTGATTCTTGTCATTCTCCCAGGGAAAGATTACTCCGTTCCCCGGCAACGACCCCAGAAGATGTTGGTCCTAAAGTCTACACTTGACTGCTAAAGGGCAGAGCTAAGCCACCTCAAATTTGGAATGGTTGGTTTTTTGATAAGTTGGTTTTGTTGGTCAGCTAAAGGGTAGTTTTTCAAAGATCGATACCATTCACGAGCATCTCCCTCTAATGAGTACATGAACATCTTCATTAATACATCATCATGATGTATATCCAACTAATAAATGACTTCATGGAATTCAAGCAAATGATCTGCAAGGTTATCATCTTTATCTTCTCTAAATCTAGGCAAGTACTCACCCCACTCATCTATAGTAGGAATTACGTTTGGAAAACCAGAAACAACAAAGAAATTAAGAGGAGCAAACCTCTGAGCCAAGACGACTTCCATATGAAAATATGACTTCTTGAAATTGTGGAGTCACCATTGGATTCTTTAACCAWGGAGTCGTCAGGTGAATGATCTGCAGTCTGAATGTGTCTRGCTTTTGTTCAGCATCAAAAACCAAATCTGATCCTTGTCGTTCTCCCAGGGAAAGATTACTTCGTTACTCTGTTCCCCGACAACGACGCCAAAAGATGTTGGTCCTAAAGTCTGCACTTGACTGCTAAAGGGCGGAGCTAGGCCACCTCAAATTTGGAAYGGTTGGTTTTTTGATAAGTTGGTTTTGTTGGTCAGCTAAAGGGTAGTTTTTCAAATATGGTAATCTGGTTGGACAGGCCACATAGTATAAATGTAAKTTCTCCTTAGCTAATGGTATGGATATTGATGAACAGTTGGGAATATGAAAAGACAAACACATGAAACAACAGCAAGAAATGCAATGAATTACTTGCTATGTGAGAATTAAGACTTAAAATGATATTTTAAGACCTAGAAAAATATTTGGCTACAAATCATCCAACAGGTTGCCAAACMACTGATCTTTTTACTAAAACAATAGTTGTATAACARGTTGCATAATCAGCAAAAAGATGAATTAGGACAATAGCTGAAAGAAAAATGAAATGTACATTGCACACATCATAAACTTGCATCCAAAAATAAGATTAAAACACATACAGATTTGAGTAAGAAGACAGAACTGTCATCAACATATATTCATCGGGTAGAGAAATTTACAATCATATGAGCAGGTCCAGCCCTTCTGATACTTCTATTTTTTCACCAAAAACTGAACCCCCTAAACAATACAAAAATTGATCTCTTTATCCTTTTTCCAAAAGGTTCGACCACCTTTGTAGGATCTAACTCAAAATTTAAACTTCACATTACAACTAGACCCTATCAATCAACTCAACTATCACTCCTTAATCACAATTTGTAAACATTGTTTTGACTTGAGTGAATCTGATTAGAAACATCAGTTCATAATCTTCTCCTTAATTCGACCTCAAAAGCATTGTTTTTATCAAAAGACAGCAGATTATTACAAGTGGCAACAATCCTCTGACTAGACTTAAACAAAATTTCTATTAGTGCAACAAGAGCTCATGTTGATAGCTGGAGTAAAACAAACTCATAGCAAAAAGTCTTCCCAAGTTTTTGTTGGTTGTCAACTTCACATGGATGCCCACGTGCACTCCAACTGGAGACTGAACTGGAACATAGATAGATAAAACTCACCCAAAATTTGGCGAATTTTTGGGAAAAATGACCTCAAATACCTCTTCGATTCTCTCAGACCGTGATATCTGTGTAAAATCTGAGAGAGATTTTTGTGCATGGGCCCGTTCCCAACAAAAACCTCTTTCAGTTTTCAAAAATGCATTTTCATCTGTTCGGAAGGCACGCCCAAAGACAATGACAAAAACAGGGAAATCAGCATTTGGCGAATTTCTGGAAAAACGACCTTAAAGGTCTCTTCGATTCTCTCAAACCATGGTACCTATGTAAAATCTGAGAGAGGTTTTTATGCATGGGCTTGTTCTCAACAAAAATATTTTTCAATTTTCACAAATTCACCAGCAATTGTTCAGAAGGCGCACCGAAAGACAATGACAAAAACAGGAAAATCAACATTTGGCGAATTTCTGGAAAAACGACCTCAAAGGTCTCTTCTATTGTACTAAAYTGTGATACCTRTGTAAAATATGAGAGAGGTTTTTGTGCATGGGCCTGTTCTCAACAAAAACCTCTTTCAATTTTCACAATTTCACCTCCAGTTGTTCAGAAGGYRCGCCGAAAGACAATGACAAAAACAGGGAAATTAACATTTGGCGAATTTCTWRAAAAACAGCCTCAAAGGTCTCTTCGATTCTCCCAAACCGTGATACCTATGTAAAATCTGAGAGAGGTTTTTGTGCATGGACTTGTTCTCAACAAAAACCTCTTTCAGTTTTCACAAATTCACCTCCAGTTGTTTAGAAGGCGCGCCGAAAGACAATGACAAAAACAGGAAAATACAGAGCATTTTCAGAAAATTTGGACAACACCTTTTGATTTTTCTTCTACAGCTTTTGGTAATTCCTTTGTAATAAGTGTGCTACATTTCAAGATCCTATTTTTATTGTTTCAAATCTTTGGTTTGATTAAGACCTGTACCTTTCCTTCAAGCTTTAGCTCCTGGTCTTTTTCTGTAGCTTAGAATGCTGCTTCTCCAGCTCTTGATTCTGTTGTTGCAAAGTCTGAATTTGTTGTTTCAATATTTGCACCTAGGAGCTGTCATTTATACCTTCATCGGCCTCCACCTTTGGCTTGATTAAAACCTGCTTCTTACCTCTCTCTTTCAACCTTTGCTTTTCATCCATGATAGCTTTGTTGTGATCAGCCAACATTCTGCTTCTCATGGACCTCATTTCATACCTATGTGTTATTTCAGGTCCTTTTCTATGTGCTTCCTTCATATGCTCCTGCACTTCTGATATGTTGGCCTTAATTTTGATGAAGTTGCACCTGAAACTATAATTCCCCACAGCCTCTGTGATGATGAAAACTGCAGGTGAAGTTCGCATGATTCTAACACGAACTGCATGATGGTGAACTTAGAAATGAATTTTGTGTACTCGAGTGTTCATGATCATGCAGGCACTAACACTGCACTTTTTAAATATTTAAATTTATTTCTAAACGTTAAAAGGATTAAAACAGCACGCTTTTACCCTGTTTGAAAGAACAGGCTTGTTCTTGCAATCAGCGTTTTTTTGAACTAAAAAGGCCTCGCCAACCTGCTATAAGTTTAGTAAAGTATTTCAAGGTGACAACATGTTGTTAACCAAACCAGACGTGCAACAATCTTTCAAGAAAGCAATAAAATGGTGCAAAAATAATAGAACGGAAAAACAACTCAAGCTGACTCATAAACCATGGAGGTGCATTAAAACAAAAAATCAGGCTTAAGAGGATGTATAGGTGAATGAAGGGGAGGGGAAGGGACGCAGACCTAAGTTCCAACACAGTCGAAGAGCAATCCCTATTGCTCAGATTAAGTATGTGAAACAGTGATCAGTCCTTCAAGGACGGTAATATATATATTCTTCTTTGGGATATAAAGTTTTTTTTCCCGGAAAAAAATTTGAGGAATATGTATATTATGTATAATGATCATAATCTATATTATTGTGGTTTCAAAGAGGAAACAGTGAAAGGGGACATGACAAGCAGGTTAACAAGCAACCAATACATTTAATGAATATTGGAAATCAACGTTTTTCATAAAAAGGAGTGACTTGGGAGCAAATAAATTGGAAGTTAGAGAAGAGTGAAAAAATACACCCATTAAGTGTTCTACCAACATCCTAAAATATGCCTAAGCTGATTCAAATGATTATAGGCCTAATTACCAATAAAGTAAGAACTCACATTGAATGTGTGAAGAACAAACAGGATGTGTCCAAGAAAAATAGCATCAAGACTTGTAGGCCTGCAAAAAAATAGCATTCAAGTTTTCAATAACTTGTGATCTAGATAATTCATCTCTTAATGAAGCAACTAATATTCCATTAGATAATATTCAAAATTTGTTAACAGAGTTTCAAGCGGTTTGTAGGCAAGCATTGTTCAAAAGGCCAGCTCCAAAAATTAAAAAGCATGTATGGCATTATGCGCACTTATTTTCAAATAAGAATGTTTGATCTCCTAATTTTGTTGAGAGTGCCTCATATGTTGCAGCTGCATTCCTGTACAGCTGTTGAAGCAGTCAAGTGAGAAATTGAATTATAGTATTCTCAAGCAAAAACATGCATTCATTAACATAAAGGATCACATAGTGTATCATTATGTACCCAAAAAGCATAACAAGAAGTGAAGAGATATCAGCAACAGTGTACCTCCGCTTCTCTCTCTTGACCATTGCTGGGATTTACCCCAAGCCGTTGCATTACATTTCTCCTCTGCTTCCAATAGAGGATCTTCCCAATAGGCCAGGGGAGATCAGCAAAATATATTTCTTTTGCAACTTTGTGATTATGGTTCACCCAAAGCTCATAGAGAGCTGCATCATTAAGGCATGAACAGATCAATGCCTTCAAAGCCAACCAATCAGGAAGACTATGGCTGGGAATATCAGAGTCCAGGTCCACAATGTCCTCTTTACTAAGAAATCCAAATATTCCACCAGTTTCATTGTGGAATCCTGCAACGTCTCCAAATTCAATTGATGGTAGGGCATCTGTAACCAGGCATAGAGATAACATAGGATCAAAACAGAGGGGATTGAAGAAACCAAATGGAAAAATATCAACAATGCTACTTAGGCCTTATCCATGCATGCATTAAGAGGCAGAAAAGCACAAAGCCTCATGACAGGTCAAGATTTCGCTCAAAACCAGTGTTACATGGGGACGTGCTCCCGTGGGTTGGGGGTGCAACTCCCACATTTTCCACGTTTCCAGAATGGGGAAACTCAATGAGGGGCATTTCCCCACGTTCCCTTTTGGGTAAACTCAGGGAAATGCAGGGGGAGTTTCCCAAGAATGGGGAACATTTCCTTTTTGTGGGAAACTCTTGGACATTCCTTCCGGAAATGGGGACTCCTAGGCATACCCCAACAAGTTTTTCCCAATCCTAAGAAAATCTCAATTTTTTAAAATGAAAAATACAAAAAAACTTAAAAGCAATTGTGAATATTTATTTCATGCTTTCATTGTTCATGTTTGTGACTTGTCATTGTTTCTCATATATTTAAATTTTTTTTTTGGATTTCAGACATGGTCCATATGTCAGGGACCCCAATGTTTCCTAAAATTTGGGGTGTGCATCCACACATCCGCCCAAACGCATTTCCCTGTTCCCACATCCCCCTGTCCCAGAAACTTGGTGAAACATTGCTCAAAACAAAACGATGTGATAAAATATGCTGTCAATCAGAAAAATAAAACTGTCCCAATAGGAATCCAAGAGAAATGAATACATGACGATGCAAGAAGCATGAATCTACGGGAAATGCATACATAACAGTGCAAGGAGGTGGAGCAATGGACAGGGGACTGAAATGAAACGAAACCAATGTCATCTGATGCCGAAACAATTAAGGAGCAGATGTCACCAACATTTTGGAGCTAGCACTTTATGAGACGTTTTAGCGACTGTGCCTAAAAGCAAGGATGAATGTACCCATCACACCACATGGTCCATGTCGGTATGTCGGGATGCAACCAAATCAATCCATAGGCCATGTTAGCAATTTCACGGGCAATGGCAGCTGGGCTTCTGAAAGCTGGGGAGTTGAGAACCAGGACTCCTTGTCTTCTACATTCCCCAAAAGTATTGTGGAATTGTTGTATGTGTGCAACGACTAAAAAGCATTGAGAAATAATTTTAACAATGATATGATTTTTTTTCTGTTGTAATTGTTTGTTCAAAAACTCTCATGGCTACTCGAGGGCTTTTACACGGTGCAAGGACAAAATGTGTATCGCTATGTTTCTTCTTGAAATGCTTCTCCTCCAGTAGAATACTCTTAGACAGCTCTTCTCGTGCTAGCCTAGATGATTTCGGTTACAAACTTACAAGAGGCCTCATGGCCAGACCTCCATTAGAGGGTCAGTCAGACAATGCAGACTCCAGTTTACCCAATCAGTAGTCTGCAGAAATAAGAAATCTTATCAACAACTTGATCTCGGTCCTAGATGTTACTAGAGCTTCTGGGTAACAACACCTTGGTACAGGACTTCTTCCTTGACGCCCTTTGGACCTTTGCCCATTTTGTTCTTCTGGACTTCCTAGTGCTTGATTGTATCTCTTTAAAGTCTTCTTCTCTTGTCTTGCTCTCTCCCTGCTTTTTCCTGGAGTTGTTTTTTGGCACTCTCAGTGTACTCATTTATTTTTGTTCTCTTGCTTTCTCTTGGCGATGCTTTAGCGCTCCCAATGTTGAGCTAATTTTGGCAGTCCCATTGACCAGCATTGGCAACTGGTGGACATTAATATTTAAATTAAATTATTAGATTGTGCAACGACGACCTCCTCCCTCTGTCAAGACAGTCGTTCTTTCACATGCATTCTCTTGACTAGTGCATTTAACTCCATTAGACATAAGGGTTTAAAGTTTCAGGGAAGTAGAAGAATTACAGAATATGAAAAGTAATCAGATAAAAACATCAGACATAAGGATTATTACAGTTCTCTACCAGTACTGAAATCCTTCTGGGTTCTCGTATATAACATACAACCCATCATTATACTGCGAGTAAATGACATGATAAGCAATACCCAAAAGAAAAAACAACAAAAACCATCATCACAGGGGAAARTTTATGGTCCCAATATTTGATTCTGTTGAGAAGAATAATGAGATGAATGCAATAAAAGCTTACCTGAGTCGGGATTGACGAGATTATAATGAGTATTGAAGGAGATATTGGCGAGTCTGAGATATATGTAGGCTGGCAGGCAAACTGGGCATGCAGTGGGGAGTCCGTAAGCTGATTTTCTTACGACCAGCACCAACCCGTCTCCACCTTCTCCTTCCTGTTGCTCCATATTTTTATCTCTGTAAACAAGTTTTTTGTGAACGCAACGCCAACAGACTCTAATGTTCACAAATTCTGCGTTTTATGAATAAAAAGGGACTGCCATCTGCTATTTTGATTAACATGGAGCACTCGTGAGATCATATTGGCAAAGAACAGCTCTATGTATACAAACAGGTTTAAGGTCGTCCGTGCCTTAGTATATAGTTAGGGCATTGTATATAAAATTCACTCCTACCATTTAAAGGTGTAAGGTGCTTGGGTTATGGTTGTAGATGTGTTTTAATTATTTATTATTAATAATAAATAATTAAACAAAGTTGTGTTAGAATAAAATTAAAGGTTATTTGATAAGGATTAAGGTTGAATAATATCAATTAAGGGATATTGATTTTTTTGAAATATTATTTAGGTATGTTGAAGGAGTGGAATTCTATACCTTAGTGACCATCTAACAAGTTTTCTTTACACACATGGTATGGAATGAAAGTCTACCTACCTTATAAATCATCAAATTATTTTAAATAACTTCTCTATTGTATATCTTTTAGAAAACCAACCAAGTTGGTTATTCTTTTAATTCTCTTCATATGTGAATTATGTTTTGTATTAAAACTTGATTTTATTAATTTTTTTATTTAAACATATTAAAATATTTTTTTAATTTTAGTTCATCTATTTCAAAGGACAATCTATTTCAAAGGACAATTTGTATTAAAACTTGATTTTATTAATTTTTTTATTTAAACATATTAAAATATTTTTTTAATTTTAGTTCATCTATTTCAAAGGACAATCTATTTCAAAGGACAATTGTATGTCTTTTAGAAAACCAACCAAGTTGGTTATTCTTTTAATTCTCTTCATATGTGAATTATGTTTTGTATTAAAACTTGATTTCATTAATTTTTTTATTTAAACATATTAAAATATTTTTTTTAATTTTAATTCATCTATTTCAAAGGACATGTTGAATTTTAACTTATTTCATAATATCCTTCAAAAAATAATTAAAAAATATATGTATCTATTTAATATAATTGCTTTGAAAAATACATCTAAATGCACAGTTTTCATAAAAAAAAAAAAAACTTTACAGAATAAATCACATCATTGGTCTTCCTACAAGGTATGAAATATATCATCTTGAAAACTTGTTAACCACAACAAACAGTGCATAAAATATGTTTTGTGTTTTCAATAATCCAACTACAAATTTCATGGATATAGCCTCACATGGCATCTTTGGGATTGAGAATGATGTATATAATCACGTGATCTAACTCACTTCTTTTGACATTTGATATATTGTGCACCATGCCACAAATATGTTAAACTCCTTCTTTGCATTTGGTGTTGGCTTCTAAATAGTCGCCCGCATTCATGTTCTAATTTACCATTTATTTATCGAATATAAATCATTTATTATAATTGTAGCAACAACACAGTACACCAATCAATAAGTTATGATTACCATAATGCATTCATGGGAAATAGTTCTATTCATTTCATATCAAGATAACACATCCCAAACAGAGCACACTATACATTTATAGTGGGGAAAGCCTCATAGACTAAGGAAAAAACCCACTCTTTAGTAAGAGTACTTGTCTCAATTCAACCTTTTATTATAATTGGTAATCCTCAAATTCTCTTATAGCACCAAAACTTCAAAAGGAAACAAATTGTACTACATCTCTTAGCTTCAATCTTCTTTATTTATACATTTCAATTTCTTGTCTTGGTCAACCCTGTAATTAGGCAAGCAACCATGAATGCTTATCTTGATGGGGAAAAAACGAAGGGTTTATTACCCCCTCTCAC
>JASDQU010291966.1:705-14368 GCA_032191745.1 Picea mariana
CTCTGTATGTAACTTTAAATTGTGGAACTAAATATAGAAGGATGCTTCAAATACTGATTGGAAAACAGTCGCCCAATTTGTGGGAGGGCGAATCCTTCTATAATTATCATGCCCGATTTCAGCCAGTTAAAATTTGCGTGGTATTAAGGAGGAAGGGATCTCCCAAAATTTTATTGCTCCACCTTGAGTTCGTAAGATGCTAATGATTAATTTATTATTTTAATTTCAATTGTTTTAAGATCAATATAATATAGGTGTGATTGACTAGTGGAGGAAAGTTTTCTTAGAAGATAATTTTTATTCTTCATAACGTTACAAGTGGATGTGTTTATTAAATTAAAAGGCATGGAAGGAATATCCTTCAGTAAGGAAAGGGAACCTTCCGATTTGGATCGTTTAGTCTTATTCTAAATTTATAATTCATATAGAAAATGTTATATGCTAAGGTTTATGGGTTCATGATCTTTTTATGGAACTAGAGAAGCTAAAAGAAGTTTTTTTATTTTGATTAATAAAACCCCTTTGATGGAGAGGTAATTGTTAATGGAAGATTTTTCTTTGTTTTACTTAAATATGTGGTTGGTTACTATGAGCTTGTTATAGTCTTGTTGGTAAAATTTGTTTATGAGACCCATCGAGACTGTTTTGCAATAAAACGAAACCACATAAGAATTTTCTCTTGTTAAAACATAATTCCATATAGTTGTTGCGCAATTAGAGGTATGGAAGATAGTCACCCTGCGTCTTGTTTAGCATGTTGATTGAGTGCTTGGGTCATAGATTTTGTATAATGGATAGTTTGAGTTGGGATGCCTAGTGCATGGGATTTATATTTGGGCCCTAACCTTGTTTTATTGTGCCTTAGTTACTATCGTGCTTATCACAATGTGGCGGCATAAATCCTTACGATTGGGTCATTGCGCGCATTGATCGATAGGTGCGTATGATAACCTGTTATTGGTCATGTGCTTCCTGAGGATGATGGGGATTGTTGAAATCAATATCAGACAATTTGTGTTGTAATGCATGCTGGTAATTTTGTTCTCGCCCGCAATGGAAGTTCATAGTACCTGTGTCAGTTATTAGCCATTGGTTGCGCCTAGATGATCTACATGTAGTCACTTATCTTCTTATCATTAAATGTTCGTAATTGGCTTCTAGATGCATGATGTGTTAGTGTGTTGGGTCATTATGTTTATTTGTTGTGTGAACTTCGTTCGTTGTGTTCGTCATTGAGTTGTGATGCTTTATTGTATTGATGACATTACTTCCCTTGCGTTAAAAAAAAAAAAATTCACGTGTTGTGCATCAGTTGTGTCGTAATGGTCGGGGTCATTGCTTATGGTAACAGATCTAGTTCGACCCACGATTTAGGATCACTACGAATTCCATTGATTATATACTTGATTATAAATGTTGCTAATTAAATTGATTTGTGTTCATGCAGGTAATCATGGTTAGAGGATGCCACAGAGGAAGACGACACGCTGCTAGGGGAGGAGGTGTGATTTCCCCAGTAGCATCCACAATTGAGGGGTGTAACCCCTAGGGAGAAGAAAAGGTGGGCATGCATGAACAAATAACTGTGGGTGATGTGGTTGGGCTGATGAGGTCCTTTCAGAGGATGTCAGAGGCATTGATCAACCATTTGGATAGAGATGAGGCCAGGGCACTGGAACCTCCTGATGGTCCACTGCGCACCTCGACCAATACTGGTAGCATTCACTGCAAAATCGAGAAGGTCAAATTTCCCAAGTTCTTTGGTGTCCCAGACGACACAGCCGCCAAGGCATGGTTGGAGAATATGACGATGTGCTTTGCACTTTGTGACTATACCTCCAACATGAAGGTCCACATGACGGTATTTCAACTGAATGGGAGCCCTCTTCTATGGTGGAAGATGCTCCTACTGCAATTGAACATGGCCATCAAAGACGTGTCATAGGAATTGTTTAAAAAACGGTTCTGGGAGAGGTATCTTTATGAGGAATTCATTAAGCATAAGCTCAAAAAGTTCAACACCTTGCGACAGGGTGGTCGTATGGTGCTCGAGTATGAGGCCCATTTCATGGAGCTACTTTGGTATGCTCCACACATGAATACTAAGAAACTTAAGGTCAACAAGTTTGTGTTCGGACTTAAGGATATCATTCATGCAAAAGTGAGGATTCTGATGCCTCAAACCTTGCATCATGATGTCCAGAAGTCCCTCATAGCAGAGGAGGAGCTCCTCTGCAGGGGTCAGAGTAGAACTCTCGCAAGACCGACATGATCAATGACATCTGGTTCGTAGCAGCATCAAACACCAGTCAGGAATCCAACGGGATATCGTGGCCCTCCTAAAGGATCCAAATTTACTGCACTATGGTGATCAACCTCTCATCAACAGACTCCCTACAGAGGACTATAACACCAACAACAATGTCGACTGTAGTAGCAACATTTTAGGCCTATTCAACCGAACAAACTAGGGTTCCAGGCCAGTGGGGCGTCAACTTCTACTTCAAGTACCAAGATTACTGGACCGAAGACTGGGTGTTGGACATGTGGAGAGCCATATTACAAGCATGACTGCCCAGTTGAGAGGGCTAGAGAATCTGGATGAGCTGGACCCACTACCCTGGGAGATTTGGGCAAGGCCCATCGGATTCATGCAGCAGTGAATAACTTCCAGGAAGAGCACCGGTCGACTATGCTCAAGAGATCAGGTACCGTTGTTAACCAGACCCTTAGTATTTTTATAGATCCAAGAGCTACAAAGAGTTTTATTTTTGGTGCAACATTAAAAAGAATTAAGGTAAAGGAAGTCGAACATGACGATTTTAGCTTTGTAGAAATGGCTTCGAGAGCCAAACAAAAGGTTGGAGGGAAGGTTACAGGCTGTATCCTTAACCTGGGAGAGTTTGTCACTAGCGCCAACCTGTACATCATGATCTTAGGGTCTTATGACATTGTGATCAGTATGGATTGGTCCGAATCGCATGGGGCGATACTCAACTGTAAGATGAAATAGTTGAGCTTGGTCGATGATGAGGGACAGAGACACATGATTGTAGGTAGGAACCAGGGAGTCTCCCTAAGGTTCATATCTTCCCTACAACTATGGAAGAGCATGTGAAAGGGATGCAAGTTGTATGAAATCCTTGTGTTAAATGAAAAGGTCATGGAAGAAGGCCTAGAAAACCTTCCGGTAGTGCAAGAGTTTGCAGACTTCTTCCCAAAGTAGTTACTAGGGTTTCCGCCGGATGTCGACCATAGAGTTATAGGAGCTAAAAATGAAACTGAAGGAGTTGCTGGACCTAGGACTTATACGTCCAAGTGTGTCACTTTGGGGTGTGTTGGTTATTTTTATACGAAATAAGGATGGGTTGTGGAGACTATGCATTGACTACCATTAATTGAACAAGGCAACAATCAAGAATCAGTATTTGTTTCCAAGGATTGACGATCTGTTTGATCAGATGAAGGGCATAATGGTGTTTTCAAAGATTGAATTGAGATCAGGGCATAACCAATTACGGATCAAGGAGGATGAAATCCCTAAGAACGCTTTTAAGATGAGGTTTGGACATTACGAGTTTATTGTTTTACTGTTTTGACTAACAAAGGCCCTAGGAGTATTTATGAGCTTGATGAACGTGGTGTTCCGTGAATACTTGGAAAAGTTTGTCCAAGTATTCATTGATGATATTTTGATATATTCTCGACTGGTGGAGGAGCATGACGAGCACTTGTGCTTGGTGCTATAGTGTCTATAAGAGAACAAATTGTTTGGGAAAATGTCTAAATGCTTGTTTTATCAATCGAAGATTCATTATTTAGGGCATGTCATCTTCAACGAAGGTATCGTTGTGGATCCAACAAAGGTCGAGGCTATTATGGAATGGCCTACACCAAAGAATGTCCCAAAATTGCGTAGCTTCATGGGTTTAGCGGTATACTATCGACGGTTCGTCGAGGGTTTTTCGAAGATAGCAAATCCTATTACAGAATTGCATAAGAAGAACAAGAAGTTTGTTGGGACTGAGAAATGCATGAAAGAATTTCAGAGGCTCAAGGAGTTGTTGATGACATCCCCGATACTAAAGGTCCCTAAAATGGATGAGGACTTCTTGGCACGCACTGACACATCCAAGGAAGGCTTAGGCCGACTCTTGATGCAAGATGATCGAGTGATTGCTTACATCTCGAGGAAGTTGATAAGTCATGAGGAGAACCATGCAATGCATGATTTGGAGTTGTTAACCATTGTATATGCCTTGAAAGTTTTGAGACACTACCTAATCGGATGTAAATTCGAACTAAAAACGGACCACTATGGTTTACAACACATTTTCATGCAAAGCGACTTGAACGTGCAACAAAGGTGTTGGTCGAAATTGCTTAGCGAGTACGATTTCAATATTACCTACATAAAAGGGGAAGTGAACAGAGTGGTCGATGCGTTGAGTCAGAGACCTCACATATTCTCAGTGATGCCTCTACAGATGAATCTACAAGAAAATATTCAACTTTACAACGGGATGATGACTGGTATAAAGAGGCTAAGGAATTTATTAGAAAAAACACCATGATGATACCCAAGTTTGAGGGATTTACTATGGACAATGATAGATTATTTAGATTTAATGATCGGAGTTACCTACTGCCCAACCACAAGTTGAGGAGTTTGATCCTAAACGAGGCTCATAGAGCAGTGTACATGGATCATCCAAGAGTCACGAAGATGAGGATCGACCTTAAACCCTTATTCCTCTCGAAAGGAATGAAGGAAAACATAGTCAACTACGTGGCAATATGTATAGAATTTTAGTAGGTGAAGGATGAACATAGACATCTGATAGTATTACTACAACCACACACTATTCCAGATTCGAAATGGGAGGTCATTTTGATGGATTTGATTGTTGGATTTCCCCTAACGACAATGAGATATGACTCGATTTTTGTAGTAGTCAACACCCTGACAAAGAGTGCTCATTTTATTCCTATGCGTACAAGGTATCGTGCACTAGACATAGCTAGAGTTTTCATTAGTGAGATTGTGAGGGTGCATGGTGTGCTTAAAAGGATTATATCCGATCAAGGATCGATGTTTATAGGGTGATTTTGGACTAGTTTCCAAGAAGCCTCGAGAACCCAACTTAACTTTAGTACGACGTATCACCCTGAGACAGACAGGAAGACCGAACGAACAAACCAAATATTGGAGGATATGTTGCGTATGTATGTAATGGACCAACATAAATGTTGGGAAGAATTATTTCCACCGCTAGAATTTTCATATAATAATAGTTATCAAAGCACCATTAAGATGGAGCCATTCGAGTTTATTTATGGGACACCATGTCAGATGCCTTTGAGTTGGGATTGGCTTGAGGATAGGGTCCTGGTGGGACCAGAAGTGATCCAATAAATGGAATATCAAATGTGAACCATAAGGAAAAGGATCAAGGAAGCACATGATTGATAGAAGAGTTACGCCGATGCACATCGTGTCGATCGTAGTTATGAAGTTGGCGACCAAGTTTTCTTGCGAGTGAAACAACACAAGATTTCGATCAAGTTTGGAAAGGGTGTTAAACTCTCTCCTAGGTTTGTGGGACCCTTCGAGGTTGTGGAAAGGAAGGGACCAGTGGCCTATCGACTAGCCTTGCCTAATTCTTTGAGGGGTATGCACAATGTTTTTCACGTATCTTTTTTGAGACAATATGTTAGTGATCCTACACATGTGATTGACATGAGTTCCTTGAAGGTATCATATGAGGGTACACTCATGGCAAATCCAATCCGCATTCTGTACCATCGCATTCTACATCTATGACGTCAAATGGTAGATCAGGTCAAGGTCTAGTGGGACAAATATAGTATGCACTCGACGACCTGGGAGGATGCATATGAAATGCATCAGCAGTTTCCATTTGTGTTTGATAGCTAGACATATGATATTGTGATATATTTTATTTCGACACAGATATACTATGAAACTTCGGGACGAAGTTTAAAACAAGAGGCGTGTTGACGATAAAATTCACAACGAGGTTTTCTCCCGCAAAGTATTGCTAAAAGCCTATTATTTAAACGAAGCTAATGATATATAATAATAGTAGGTGGGACCCCCTTGTAGATTGGAGGATCAAATAAAATTTCTTATTTGATATTTATGATGTTCGACACTTCTTATAGGGTTCTACATGATTGATGATGAAATACTGGTTCTATTTACGACATATAGCAGATGGATAATGCATGTTATGTGTTGGTTCTATTTCTCTAAAACTCTAAATTCCATGTATGAATGGATTATATTCACTATTATTACATTGCTATTGGTGCCATGATTCATCATACATTACACCTGCACAAGACACATGTTAGTTATAACAAGAGATAAGAGAAATATGGAATAAAATCCAAGAAGAAGAAACTAAACTATGATATGCTATGATATATTATATGCATTTGAAATTAAAGAAATTGATGTTAGTCCGAACTAGCAATGTTAGTGGCTATATGATTTTATTAAGTTATATGAAGGAACATGTGATATATGCTATAGTATGTTTTGGATTAATGGTTAGTATGGATTGGGTGGTGCATTTGGCAAGCAATGAATGCAAGTTTCAATGCATGGATTAATGACATGGATTAATGTTTGGTTGGCTGTTGTGTACTATGTAATTGAATGAAAGGAGGATGGAAGCGATGTGTAGTAAATGCACGTCACTCCATACTTCTCCCACTGGCTGTCACCCTAGCATGTTTATTGTTCATTTAATTTTAGCTGTGGTTAAGCTCCGATATTCAAGCGTGGAAGGAACTGATCAACCAAGATCGCATTTTTAAGGCCTTTTGGTTATAGGTATGTTATTTTTTTACCCATCCATGAACTCGCTCTGTTTATGAAATAAATGTTGGCTGGATGATGTATTGGTCTGTGTTTTTCTTGAGGCTGGAAACTGTGTAAACTTGTGGTGTTTCTTTGGAATGACTATTTGGATTATTCGTTGCAAATGAAAGATTTGATGGTTGAAGTTGTGATTTCATTGACTGTTCTGTGCGGTGGAGGCCATGATGGATCTCTATTGTTTTTATGGGTTTTTGTTAGAGGGTTTCATTTAGTTTGGACTTGTTGGTCATCTCCTCACAATATTTGTAATCACAGTCGGTCGTATTGGGTGTTATGGGGTTTCTATGTAAGCTTTGAACCACCTTTGGGTCACTGCATATCGTTTCCACCTAGTCGTGGGCTCATTTTATGTTATTGGTATCTGTATAGTTGGTTATGGTGGCTATTATACCAAGAAGATTTCTTTAGGGTTGGTTGGTATTACTTGGGCTCTTCATTTCTATCATAATTATTCAAATTTTGGGGAAAACCACGAGGGTTATGCCCCTGCGTGTTTTCGGTGTTGTTTACTGGCCAGTAATAAACCTCTGCTCCTATGTTCATAGTCTCTCCTACCTGGGGTCGAGTTGTCACCCTATCATACAAGCTAAGGGTTATAATGCATGTGGTTCCATGTTGTTGTCTCAAGGGTTTGTCACCTACTGTCGACAAGGTCGACCTCTAGTTTCCCTGTGTTGGTTTTACCGAGTGAACCTTTGATTATTTAGAGCTCAATTTTTATAAAGTGAACTAGTTATACCCTGTTGGGTATCTTGTTGACTGTCATGAGTTGGTGGAATAACGTTGATAGTGGTTTGATTATTGGCTCATCTCTGTTGATCGGGTTGATTGCAAAGTCCTAATTAGAAATGATTATTGGTATATGGTCACTGCATTCTTTTTTTGAAATAGTCAGATTGATAACTCAACATTGTTTTATGTTTTGATTGGGAGTAATTGGATATGTATAGTCATGTAAATTTTTCTTTGCGTTATGCATTGGTCTGTGTGTTTCCTACAACGTGATATAAATTGAAGTGATGATTGTTGTTACTGTGTGTTTAAATTGCATGATTGATATTTTTGTGATTTAATGTATAGATAGTTGTGGCTTGGCTGCCTACTATGTATGATTGTGGATATCGTGCATCATATCATTTATTTTCACCATCAGAGATGGGAACGAGGTTTTTAATAGTATGCTTTCATTGCAATTTAATTGTTAAATTGGTTAAAGAAATGGAATCAGGTATGTTTTTTAAAATATCTTGTGTTTTTGTTTGATTTTAGGAATTAATTTATGGACAGTGGTTAAGGGTTTGATGCCGAACAGAGTTGAAACAAATGAATGTGTGTTCCTTGGATTTTGTTTTAAATATGAAAAAGAAACAAAAGGTCTTTTAACAAGATGGGTGAAGTCATGAGGATTCTGAATATGATTATTTTGTGTTAATTAAAAGATTTTAAGGAAATTGAATATGGACAGTGAAAAAGGTTTAACACACAGTATTTCTTAATTGGCCACAGTAATTGTTTAATTGATGTTGGAATAATTGTATTGAATACATAACTATTTTTATGGATTACTTAATTGACTTTTTGAACAATATCCACTCTTTTCCCCTACCATTATTTCATTTTTCTCTAATTACAATTCCCCTCGCTTTCCCATATTCACTATCCACTCCCTGTTCCTAAAATTTAATTATGGTTAAGATAAGTTCTGTATTATGACATTTTAAGGATCACAGGGATATATTAAAATGATATATTCTTTGGTTTACATTACAGTTGATTGTTTGTTGTCTATGAGAAGTAATCATAATATTTTCCTCCTCATTTTAACATTTTTTCGCTCAATACAACCCTGCTCATATCCCAGAACCCTTGTTCACCCCATGCTCATTGACAACTACTAAACAATTTGTGTGGATTGGATTGCATGAGTCTGATATGTTGCCGAGCCAAATTTTATTTCATATTTTAAAAGAGTTGTCATGTATGGTTGTTAAAGAAACTATTTTCTTATCAATTATGCATACATGAATGAGTTTTTTTAGCATAGGTAGCCATGGCAGAGGTAACTGAGGAAGAAATAATTGGAACAGGGGCCCTAGAAGGCCATGATTCTCTATACACTTTGATGCAGACTTGTAAGTGTTAGGCCACCTATTTCAAGCTGGGTTTTTTAACTGGATTGGGCAAGGAGTGGTCCAACCTAGGCCTGAAAGGCATCCCTTCCAAGCCCCATAGGTCCTTGGTATTCCCGTGCCTCCTCATGTCTCACTATAGCCTAAATTTCCTGAAAGTGACGGATGGCAAGAGATTGTCCACCCAACAGTCTCCCAACATCATGGCTGGCCTAAGTTGTCTGTTCTTTCTCCCCCTCCTATCAATAAAATTTTCCAAGCTACCCCTGTCCACTCACCAGTTTAGTCTTCCCATGCAAGAAAAAGGGTGAAAATCGAGGCCCATCATGCCCCTAACAAAGGAAAATCCACTATTGCCCCTTCCTCACCCTCAAATGACTGATAAATCCATGTCCTCCTGCATGCATTTGAGAGATGATTGATCTCATGTGATTAGTGAGATTAGGCCTAAAGGATCCACACAACATAAGGCAAATTCAAAGAGATCAAAAGGTGACAACAACAACAAGGGAAATATTTCCTCCTAGAGTGGAAAATATGGATTTTGAGTTTTTATTTAATAATTGTTCAGAACAATTGACTTATGAAATTTTGGACAACACACTATTTTTTGGATATATGGGTAATATATTTTTGGAAATAATTTCAATTATCATTGAAATAAATTTCTAATTATGAATGTGATGATGGGAGTCACAAGGAGGGATGTTTTGTTTGATTAACTAGTTGTGTTATGATTGTTAAAAGCTAAAGGGAGTCACAAGGGGTCCCACCTACTAGTTATTATTTTTTTAAAACCCTTATTATGATTTATTACTTTTCCCCCTTAACTAAAATTTGGTTGATTTTTAGTTAACTTAACTAAGGAAGTAGTTTAACTACTTCAACCAATTCTAATTTGCTTAAAGGAAAAAGGAAATGGAGGAACAAGAGGAGAATAGAAGGAGAATCATACTAAGGTTTTCTCTTGAGTTTTTGTTGAGATAATTCAGTTTTCATTCATTCCATAATTCATTAAAATCCTAATTCATTTTTATGATAGCAGGGTCTTATTGTAGACAACAAGAGTCAGGGCTGAATTACATCATTCAGACACTTGTTTTTCAGAGGTGTTGATCTATCTTTGATAGTCTATGTAGAATTGTTTGTTGATGAATTTGATTTCATGACTGTTGTGCAAAGTCGAGTGGGCAACAATCTGTGTCAATTTGATCTAGATTTTAAAGTTCAGTTTTTGATTTTCTGTTAGAAGTCCTTTTGTATGTTTCATCGGGGACGTCTATGTTTGACTTTGGTCCAAAACTTCCTCAGGAAATTTTGTAAAGAGAACGATTCTTTGATGAATTGGAATGAAATAAAGGTTTGATTTATGTCTCATTTGTTTTGATTATCGACTTGGTGTCTTTACTTCTATCTCTATATTTATTTCAACATCTGTTATGTTTAGAAAAACACATAAATAATGAATTTTTTAGCAATATTTTATTTATAAAAACCAGCCTAAGCACTTGTAAACAATACTTGAGAATTAGGATAACATTTTTGATGGTTATAAACATAGGGTTATATTCCCGTCTATCTTTCTTTATCCAAGTAAGATCTGAAATGCTTGAGTAATTTCATTTCATATCTTTTCCTCAACATTTATTTGGCGACCATACTGGGGAGATCTTCAATATCTCTTTGGTTAATTTTTATGCTTGATTAGCATCGAATACACCTATTTTTCTGTTATTGATTCTTTGAATGTTTTATTTCTTAATGACTATCCCTATTACAAGGAAGCCCAATATCAATCCCAATCTTCAAGATTAGACTAGAATTGTTTTGAATTTGTTTAACACCATTTTAGACACTACCAATACTCGGGTTGAACTTAATCATTCATGGGAAGCAATTGAACGAGATATTGTTGCCAAAGAACATTGGAAAGATAGACATAGACAACCTAGAAATCAGCCATAACCTTTTTGTTACTTCAGCTTTGGCATTCCTTTCATGTTCATAGAATCACATATTTCTAGGAGAAGAAAAGGCTTATCCCATGAAATTAATCCTATTGCTGAAATAGGAAGAAGGAACGTTGTGTTATCAACCCAACAAAGTGTTGCAAGGAGAAATTTGTCTGATTCATCCAGCTTGTCTTTCTCTCCCTCATATATACTCCACAAGATGGCATCTAGTGGTGGCTCTGGTGGCACTGGAAGTGATTCCTCCTCTCAGTATTCAGCTTCGTCAGTGATTGTTAGCTTATATAGCCACCATATCCCTATCCAATATAACAAAAATCCCACCAAAGTCATTAACAAGTATGGGATTTTCAGTTTGAAGAAGACCCCCAACCACACACATTTTTCCTCTCCTCTTAACCTAGCACCTGTTCCTCGTTCACTTCCTAAATTCAAAGAGCATCTTCTTAGGTTTTCGGGGAATAACATTGTCACTACAAAAAAACAATTGGTGGCATTTTCTAATGCTTTTCACAACATAGGAGCCATTGAAAATGATACTTGCATGCGCTTATTTGTCAATTCCTTGGAAGGAAAAGATGCAACCGATTTCTTTGACCTTCCTCCTAAAATTCTGTGTACTTGGGAGGAGTTATTTTATTGGTTCAGATCCACCTATGGGCAATCCAAAAGCCCAGTTGAGCAGTTATTTGAGTACAATAACATCGCCTATAAGGATGGTTAAACCATCAAGTCCTTCAACTTGAGTTTCACTAAGTTATATAATCAAATCCCTGAACTCATTCGACCTCAGAACCAAGCCTCTTTCATGGATTACTACAATGCATTACCTTCCCCATATCGTCATAGGCACGAGGAAAAATCCATTTATAACCTCGGTTTCACTTTGCATACTTGTTTAGAGTATGAATAACAACTTGAAATAATAGGTCTTCCTCAGGGAGAATTAGTTAAACATATAGACATGTCCGCCCTCTTACAACTATTAAAAGATTTGAATAATCGTATGATAGTGTATGAGAAAAAGGGAAATGTCTCCCCTCTCACCCTTGGAGCTTCATCCTCTTTTGCACCCCCCTTTAGAAATACAATCAAAAATAATTTTCAGCCTAAAGCTATATTGCCTCGAAGTTGGTGTAAATTTTGTGAGGAACACCATGATAAAGCCACATGTGAGGTAAGGAAGAGTGCCAAAGATAATATCTTTGGTAAAAGACCAGAAACTACCATTGATGTTCTAGATTTTACAGATTCGAAAGATGTCATGATCATCAATACTAGGAACAAATCCTATGCTACCAAAGGAAAATTTGATCCTCCCCGCAATTCTTCTAGCTCGAGATCATCCTCACTAGATGCTATTGTTCAAGTTCCTAAAGTTCCTGATAGTCAAGGAATTACCTCCCTTCTCCCCTCTTCCAAATACAATATTCTGAATCAGTGGCCCAACATCAAAGAAGATGAAACCCTTCTAGACATGGTTGTCGTCCCTGAACAACAGATGCATCTAAAACAATTCATGGAAGGAGAATCTTCCATTGCAGCCAACCTCTTTGAAGAGGTAAATGAAGAGGATTCGTCTATAAATAAAGTAGGTGTACATCATTTTAGATACCTTGTAAAAAATTTCCCTTTTTATATTTTTGTAAATATTATGGATAAGATCGCCCATTGTTGCCTCATTGATGGCGGTTCGGGTCCAAGTGTGATGTCGAAGATTATTATGGAAGAGCTAGGATTGTCTTTTACAAATGAAAACACCAAGAGCATGCTCTCTTATAATAGTCTACAACAAACAACCATAGGTGATATTAAAGATGTGACCTTAGTTTTTTGCGCACACCCTGAAATAAGGACAACCCTTAGTATTCAAGTAATTGATATGCCAATAAGAAATTACTCAATCATCTTGGGAAGATATTGGAAAGATTTGATGAGTGGATATCTTTCAATCGACGAGACACATTTATTCGTTCCTCAAAATGGTAAGAACATTATATTCCTTAGAGAGGGAAGTATTTCACCTTACATAGAAAGTGTTTCACAACCTAATGTAAACTATATCGAAGAGGACCTGGGGGTGTATTCCATCTTTGCTGAGGAGGCTAACATTCCTTTGGAACAAATTGATTTATATGATGGTATGTGGCACGTGCACTTTGATGGTTCATTCTCTAATGAAGATAACAAAGTTGGCATTATCTTTATTTCTCCTGTAGGAAAAATCCATAACTATTCTTACAGGTTGGAGTTTGCTTGCACGAACAATGTCACTAAATTCAAATCTTTATTATTAGGCATTGAAAACACCTATAATCTTGGTTGTGGTCACATTTTGGTTTTTGGATATTCTGATCTTGTTGTGTGTAACATCCCGCTCTGGCGCACTGAGACCACTTATTATTTGAGGACACTTGCTTGCAAGTGATCTGGACCCTTTTGATGTTGGAACTTATATATTTAATTATGATGTGATTGACAGATGATATGATGTGTTACTATTCATGTAGATGGGTGCTATTGACTTAGTTTATTGAGTGTGCAGGTTTGTGACCTTGAGGATGCGGAGGCATCGGTAGACCCCCTTGGACTCCGGACTGAGTCAGGGAGTGTGCTTTTGGGTTGATTTGTTTATTATAATGTTGATTTGATGT
>JASDQU010291968.1:0-14368 GCA_032191745.1 Picea mariana
TCTTTTTTCATTCTTTCTTTTTGCTTGTTATTTTCTTTCAACTAAGTTGTATTTTGTAAAGAAATGGTTGAATTTAATGAATACGGAGAAGCAGACTCTGCTCCTGACCTACACTAACATGCAAAATAAGAGATGTTGGGCGGACACTAATTTTCAAAATCATATTTGTCTTTGTATGCATACTACCTGGGGAAGCAATGAAATATCTACCCAGTGGGCTGGTAGAGATAAATGGAAAGATGGCTAGATGGAAAGAATCACATGTACCTATGGACAGAGCGAGAGAAAGCTCCATTTTAACAATTTCACCTTGTCAAAAACAGATACCCTCCTCTCTGACTCACTCTTGGTATTTATGCCAGAAAAATATGATCCATAAAAAGAGTGTAAAGTCTGAGAGGGTATGAAGATAACTCCTTCGGGGCTATGGATGCTCACTGGCAGCGGAGCAAGGCCTGTGATGTCGGGGTGACTCCGTTGGGGCTATGGACGCTCGCTGGCAGTGGAGAAACACCGTAAGAAAGGAATGATAGTTAAATGGCCTCATGCCAATGGATGCCCTACTTGAATCTTGTCTATAAAGGACAGGGATTGTGGTTAACAACAAAGGGGATGGAAAAGCTAAACCCCATAGGCAGATCCATATTCACGAACTCGTGAACTTGTGTATACATTGATAGAAAAGGTTTTGTTGAAATAATAGAATAAAACCAGATGGTTTTTTGACCAATTTGCATTAGCTAAGCATGAGGGAAGGAGAAGATATTTTGTTTTTTCCCAGAGAATCACCATTTTTTGAGCACTCAACACACCCTAAAAGTCTTTGTGAATTTTTTCTTTTGGGTACCACTTTGTCATTTCTAAATGAAGTCATTTTATGTAGGGATCGATGGATTTTCCTATTGTTGTGTTTTATCATTGATCACATTCGGTTTGGTTTTAATTTTGTCGAAAAGATTGACATTTTTCACTAAGTAAACATTGCATTAGACTAATTACACACAACTTAAAATTGTTTTATAAAAACCCATGCGCCAATCGGTGATTATGGCCTACGAAAAGTTCTTTAAAAAATGTTGATGTATCGTCGACATTGGCAAAATCTGAAAGGTAAATTGTCAACATAGGAAAACATTATCTTCGATTGTTGATATTCAATAAATCGTCGGAATCAGTGAAGAGAGAGAAAGGACATGATAACATATATCTAAATAAAATCACCGAGACCGAAAATAAACACTTGTCATGCCGAAAAGGTCAAATCAATCGTCACATGTTTTTTTCCACGTAGATAGTCTATATTGCTCAGTTATTTTCCACTTCATCTTTTGATGTTCCCCGCATCATATCTATACTTCCAAATATTATCTTCCACGTCATCATTGTATGACAATTTGAGTTGGCATCAAAAAAATTTCCTAGAGGCACCAAAGAAACAACGTCAAAGACAATCTGTCGACGTCGATGCACTCATTAACTACCGACAAATTGCTAGAACACCAAACTTTTGGATTTAGATAAAAAATTTATCCATTGACGTCGACGATCCTAGCCAATATGTGTTGTCCATTTAACAATCCTACGTATCCTCGATGCCGATCATACTAGTCCTGAAGTGTGAAAACGCCCAGGTAATTTGAGGAGATACCTCTAAGCTAAGTGAAAGACAAGGTTTGGATCTGACAGACAATTAAAAAATTCACATAAATGATACCACGACATCACATGCTGACCAACTTTCAAATATTTCAATTCGTCGATGAACTCTAAAGTAACACGCTCCTATGCCGCCAACCTACGTTGCATTTAATCCTTAGCATGATGTGGATTTTTTTATAGATTGTAAAGATCATATATGTACTCCTAAATTTAAGACTCGATGTGACAAGGTAGGTATGTTTTAAATTACAAATTTTATGCCCAAGCATGGTCTTCCATTCACAAATCACTAATCTCAAAGCAAACAAAGGAGCAAGAGAGAGCATCGAAGAGGTTACAGTTCGTCGTATCACTTCAATTACCAATAAGCCCGGGTGATTTCTTGCAAGGAAGAAACCGCAAGGGAGCTTGATTTTGTTTCAAAAAAGGAATCGTTCATCTGGACTTCAGCCAAGAAACAATTTACTTTCAAGGACATAGAGGCAAGCACTGGATCTACAATGATGCTCCCACATTGGGGGGATCTTTTTAACAAAATCGGTCAGGAATATTAAGCAGATTTTACACCTCACAACAACCCGGACGTCAGGGTATTGGATGATCAAGTCTTCCCAAATATTAGACGATCATACCTGCACATGGTGGCTTTCCGGACCCTAGTTCTTCCCTGCATCGAAACCCTAGGATGGATAATTGACCATGCAGATAGAATGAAATTCACAGTCAACAATGAGGAGGGTGCATGTATCGATATATTTCTTCCAGTGGAGGTACAAAATTATTACAAACTCATAGACTTAGAGGAGAGGCTGAATACATATTTTGTGTTCAGGTTTTATGAGCTTCATGACACCAACCGGTTACTAGCCTCGTGGTGGAAAGAGGATAAAAAGTTCACAAATAGAAGAAATGGATGGTACAACACTGCAAACCTCGGAGAGCCTTATATGTATATTAATGGCTTTAATATTCTGATTGTATGGAGAAAATGACTGCTCAAAGTTTTCATAGGCATGGATGCCCTTGGCATATACCATGGAAATCTCTAGGAGTAGTTTCAATTGGGGATCCATCATTTACAAATAGCTAAGTATCAACATCCTACAGGCCCAGACACCAAAAGATGGATAAACATCATTTTTCTACATGGCATCCTACCTGTTGGGTGTATTCTATGCGAGAAACATTTTCGCAGGTATGAATTTAAGCTGGCATATTGTCGAGTTACCCATGCATGTTTATTTCAAAATTTTGTGGGAGAATAGGTAAAAGAGGTTTTACGCCTTGATATATGATGAGTTTATATCCAAATTTCACTTTATTATATTTAGAAAATAATTCCCAAGGCATTTAGTTGCAGCCAAGAAGATCATATCCAAAGTTGGCCACTGGTATTTCAAAGAAACAAAAACTTATATCAGAGTGTTCGGGGCTAAGGGTACACCACACCTACTTCTTGTTCATGTCCCGGACCATTTCATATTGAGAGATATTTATTACCAAACCATTCTACAAGGTTATAACGCTTCTCTGGTGAAGGATAAGAAGAGGGCTTTCATACCCTATGGTTTTCATATCAGTTTTTATATGGTTAAAGACACTGCATAGGCGAAGTAAGAAGGATTGAGTAGTCATCTTGAGTATTGGTTCCCCACAGGTCATTTTCACAATCATGATCCAAAAGGCTTGGTACCCTAACATGCGTCGCAGATACCCTCATATTGGCCATATCCTCATGACATATTTGAAGATGAGATATTTACCGAGGATTCCCAAGATTGGGAGTAAGTTCTCCATAGAAGGGTTAACCCTAGTATGAATAAATTGAAAGAAATGACCATGGATGAACAATTGGAGACAATAGAGCACATAGCTCAAGAATCCATCAGGATAAGAGAAGAAAACATACCAACAGAAGCAACAGAGGCTTGGAAAAGGGGGTTATCATTACTGAAAGAAGACGAGAGAGCTATGAAATGATTAGAGGAGGATTCCCCACTTACCCATTTGATAGGACCCTTGAGAATTACCCCGACCAATACAAATGATCATGAGGCAGAACTAAATGGCTCAAAAACAGTTCCACCAGAAGAGACATCTGACCAAGAGAACACTGGCCCTATGTCACCACATGCAAGATCGTTAGTGACTACTACATCTCAGCGAAGGTTAGCGAGAGAATCAAGTGGGATGGGTATTCCTATTGTCCTCATAGATTTAATCACGATATATGACGATGAGGAAGGCTCAGAAGCTTCGTGCATAACCCTAGTTCCAATCACACAAGAGGAATAACGACAGGAAACATCTTCTCTAGCCTCTGATGATTTCTCCCAAAACCCCAAGAAGGCGGCCTAGGAGCTAGGACCACTCTCAACACTTTTTTTTCCAATCAATTTGAAACACAGTCATCGGGAGAAACACATCCTCATGATGACAGCTCTAAGAATGATATGGATACAGGTGAACAAGAAGAAGGAATGGGGAAAACAAAAATTGACATCCCAATGACCGAACTATCAACCAATACAGACCCTCTTCCCACTTCTCCATCTAAGGCAAAGACTTCGTCAATCGATGAGGAACAACAAGAGGCCAAGTCACCAGGCGTAAAATAATATCCCCTTCTAAGGAGTTGAGCGAACCAAGCCTTGAAATAGAACAAGAGTCGACATCATTATTACCACAGAAACCTCTAACTGAGGAAGAGGGAGGCCATGTGCCTACCCCTAGAAGAGATAGAGAAACCAATATGGAACACCTCTTTATGGCAAGGATCCTAGGCAATAATATGTCCTGGAGAGAATATGAGATTCCTGAACCTGTAGACGAAGTCGTTGATATACATGCCATCACTTATGATAGAAAAAGGAAGGTTGCAATGAAAAGAACAATCAGGAAAAGGAAGCTCACACTTGATAACACCCTATTCATAACCACATAAGAGACTTTATTTGACACAGAAAGTGCCAAGATGACTAAGCTAATTGAAGCAGGGATGGCCATAACCGATGCCACGTTAGACATGGAAAAAAGGGATGAAAGGGAGGTAGCCTCCATTAATAAAGAGTTGGATCACCTACGATAGCAAGCTGAGTATTACCAAAATTAAACACATGCGGCAGTACTTTTGAAGAGTGAGTTATGAGAAATGTATGCACAATTCACAAGGGAGAGAGACCTCTTCACCGCTCGCATAGCTAATTTCCAAGAAGATACCCTTATGGGGCTAGCAACCTGCAAAGACACACAACGGTGGTATGAGAAGGTACATCAAGCCTTGGAATGAATTGACTACATCAACGAAGTACAGAAGGGTCGAGATACATAAGAACATGGCATTCAAGTGTTGATGGAAAAAATCATCGCCCGAATATGGAAGGTAGTTGAATATTGGGTACACATGGACTTGGAACCTCAGTGGAATATGCAGGAAACATGGGAAGAGTGTGAGAAAAGTTGGTAAAAAATCAACCAAGAAATGAGGGGTATCGACTTGCCATATTTTGGCCCACCAAAGGATTTTGACGATTTACGTGACATAGTTAAGCGGCATGCAGAGCAAGACCAGTTATGCGAAAAAAAGATTTTGCAGGTTTCAAGCATGATCTTGGGCCAAGTGAAGAAGTTCATGGAACCCCCAATTAAATCTCTCGCGGTCTTACAACGCATGGGTGTCAAACTAATCAAGTACAAAGAATGGGAAATTGAGATGAAGGAGGTCCTCTCTGATCCAATGGATCAACACAAGTTCCCTTATGCAAATACATGCGAAGATATCTTTTGTAGGTGGTCGGAGTACGAAAGGAACAATCCACTTTAGTAAAATGACAAGATGATCTAAATAGAACTGATAGAAAAATTTCTCCACGTGTCGTTTTCTTGACTTAACACAACTTTAGTAACTATTTTTAGTTTAGTTATTTTTTATAAATAAGAGAATCAACCTTGTGTTTAAGGGTCGATGGTTTTAGAGAGAAAGACTTTTTATGGAATATTGTAAGAGAATTATTTATGTGCAAGTTATTTTATTGAGAAGTTTTGTTTATAACCAAATACACTTATTTCATCTAAGGCGTGAATGTGATTGGACCGAAGGAGATTATCTCTGTCTTTGAATTCAATATCTTTTGTTGTATTGAGTAAGAGTTGTCTTATAATGTTGCGACAGTTCTTTTATTTTAATTGATGAATAGAAATTGATTGTGTTAACATGTGATTGATAGTAGAGCATTGAAAATTACATTTCTTGCACTAATTTCTTATCACGTGTATATTTTATTTCTGTAACCGATATCTTAGACGATGTTGAATGACCACAAGTCAAAATGGTGTTATTTATAGTTTGAAATAGTTTAGATATTCATTGTCTACATGCTGAGGTATAAAGGTTATCCCAAAACCCAGTTTTCTTCAATATAACTTAACTTCCCTATGTCATTTAGTTTAAGATTCATCTTTCATTTTCACAAATACTAGAAAAGAATAAAAAAGAGAACTATATAGCCTAAGGAAAGGTTTCACAGAAAGACATATCTATCAGTCATGATTAAAGCCCATCAATAATTCCTTCCATATCACAAATCTAGAGAACCGTACCACTCATCAAACTCTTACGAGTCTAATTGGGCCTCTTAAGCAGGTTTGGTTCCTGTTATTGAGTCATATGGATCTTGGACCCCTCAACATTGCCTAAAATTGATACATCCCAGCCAGTAAGGAACAAAGCTTCTCTGGCTCCCTAAGTCCAGGAAATCAGATTTCCTACCCCCCGAGCCCAAAATCCTTCCCATCATTAACTTCTCATCTACCTTACCCTTTGTCATAAATTCATACCAACCCTAACCACAAATGAAATACTTAATTTTATTCATTGTTTCATTTCTTAAATCAAAAGAATAATTAAATAAATGATAAAACCTACTTAGTTCAATAATTAATTGATTTAATTTAATTTAATTGATTATAATCATTAATTAATTTAACTGGGTGTTACATACACCCACCCTTCAAGAAAATGTGTCCCGAATTTATAGTAACTTACAATACAAGGATAGTAGTAACATGATTCATACGTCTAAATCAGATCCACACATCATTAATTTAAACATTCATAAATACTAGTATACATGCACAAGGCATGTATGTGTAGCTAGCACATACGGGAGTCCCTCATGTACTAATGATAATAATTATCACATTTAATGCAATTTTTGTATGCTTCCAATAGAATCAGAAATGCTATTAATTTCATAAATAATAAGAAACCATTTACCATATTTGTAAAATCCCTCAATTATAATAATTTAACACAAGCAACATTCACTTAGATAATTGTAATTCAATGAAGAATTTATTTATTTGTTTATTTATTTATTTATTTTGGATCAGGTTGTCGAGTCTCCCTATGTAGTTCTGGAATTATACTAGGTTTGATGTGATTGGTAATATGTTAGGAAGTTATATTAAAGTGGATATGTCTTTCAAAAACACAGGTCTTATGCCAATGGCGAGGTTTTTGGTGAGGCTAAATTTGCACCCAAGCCTTCTTCAGGAGTTAACTATTGAATCGACATCGGGAACCTTTTTTCATATATTAGATTATGAGGGTATCCCCTTCAGATGTCATAGGTTTCAAGCCTATGGTCACGGGATCATAGAGTGTCCTCTACCCTACAAAGGAAAACTCCGCTTCACTAAGGAATCTGTGCCACCAAATTCACCCTCGGGGTTGTCTCTAGAGGTGCAGTTTGGCGATGGTGGCCACAAGGAGGAGGCGAGGGACTCTCCTTCGGGCAAGGTTTTTTAGGGTATTCCTCCAAACACATCGAAAAAATGATCGATTCCTTCTTCGGTGGATGGCTCAAATCTCCCTTTTCCTTCAACGACTACTCTTCGTCGGGAGCAATATTTCTTGGGTAAGTCAATTTCGGGTGTCTCTCCATCTGTTTTTTTTTCACTTTCTGGTGCTGGGAATGTGGGTGACGTTTTGGGTTTTGATAGCTCCCTTACTACTCGAGGTTTGAAGGGCCTTACAACTATCAATTTGGTTTCTATTACCTTTCCTTTGGCTTCTAGTGGGTTGAGTATTCACCCTTCTTTGGTCACACCTATCATGGGACCTTCGAGGTTAGGGAGCTCCTCGACTATCACGGCTCCATCTCTACTTTGTAGGATTTCTTCTAAGGCAGAAGGGGTATTTGCACCTACACCTCTGATATTATCCTCCTGTCCATATTCCCCTTTTATCTTAGTAGAGGTCTCCACTACCTCGCTTCCAACCCTGTATGTTACCCCTTCATCATCTACAAACTCCTCTTTGTACAACGGCAGGGTACATTACCATCTTAGAAATAGGTCAGTTGTCAAGGGGGACCCTACGGGGGACAAATATTTTAGAATGGGAGGACGAGGTATGGGATATTTCCCTCTCATTTCACTTTCTAGTAAAGGTAGGAGTCGAAAATCAGAACTTTTTTTGGCTCAATATATGGCCAAGATCGATTTGGCTTTGGGTCCACAGTCTTCCATCTAATGGGATCTTAGAGAAAAGAAAACCCTTGGGGAGTTTACCTCATGAAAATCATGTCTTTCAACTGTCATGGGTTGGTGAACCCATAAAAAAAAAATTATCTGCGGAGGTTAGTGGATTTGAACTCACCAGATGTTATTATGTTACAAGAAACGTTAGGGGTTAGTGAAACAGTGGGGAAGGCTCTTGGGTCTTTGTTTCCAGGTTGGAAGTTTTTTGTGGTGGATGTTAGGGGGCATTCTGGTGGGTTGGCTACTAGGTGGCTCACAAAGACTTGTAACTATGAAAGTGTTTGGGGTTTTGAGTCGGGGATTGGTCTGACCTTATTCTCTTCTAGAATGGGGCGCAATGTGACTATTATCAATTTTTATGGGCCTTACCTAGATAGAAAACAATACTAGAAATATTTAGTTGGATGTTCCTAACTTAGTGGGAAGGAGATTATTCTCGGAGGGGATTTAAATTTTTATTTAGGGGATGCTGAGGTTTGGGGACCACACATTGTCCCAGGTTCTTTAACCAATGTTTTTCAAAACGTTTTGGACCGGCATGTGTTGATTGATGTTGAGCCCTTAAAAATGAATCCAACTTGGTGTAATATAAGGGTTGGGTATGATAGGGTGGCTAAGCGTTTGGACAGTTTCTTATTGTCGAAGGATTTATTGGAATCTTTAGAATTGGTCAGATAGTGGGTTTCTTGTGGGGGTGAATCTGACCATAATACGATTGTGCTGGAGCTAAGTGGTAGAAGTAGAAGAGCACCGAGCCCTTTTAAATTCTTTGAAGGATGGATTTCGGAGCCATCATATCAAGCTTTAGTTAGGGGCTTGTGGACTCCAATCTCCACTGTTAATCAGATCCATGCGGTTGTACAGTTTCTGGGGAACCTTAAAAGGTTAAAGCAAGCTACTATTTATTGGGCTCGGGAGAAAATGTTCAAGGAGGAACAAGAACAGAGACACATCGAATTATCTCTCTTGGATATTCGGGAAGGTGAAGGGCAGGGGTTATTAACTCTTGGTGAAAAGGACAATATGGGTTGTTTGGAGAAAATAGGTGGGTTTTTATTAGAGGAAAAAGAATCTTTGTGGAGATTAAAGAGTCGTGCGATTTGGATTTCTTGTGGCGATGAAAATACCAAATTTTTTCAAGCATATGCCAAAGGCAGGAAATTGGATAATACTATCTGGGGGCTAGGGAAGAGGGAAGTCAAGGTGGTTACTTATTTTGAAGGCTTGGCCTCGCTAGGTATTGAACACTTTAGTGACTTATTCAAGGCCCAAGAGGGGTCGTCCATTGAAAAAATTATACAGGTTGCTTGGTTATTCCCTCGGTTTGTGGAGGAGGAAGAGAATCAAAATTTAATGGCATCACTTTCTGAAAATTAATTATTGGAAGTTATCCACTCTTTTCAAAAAGGGAAAAGCCTGGGTCCTAATGGCTAGCCTATTGAGTTTTAATTTTTTTTTTTATCTGATTGGTCATGATGTACTAATGGTGGTCGAGGAATCAAGGTTGAATGGTTATATTCATAACCCTTTGAACTCTACGTTTATTTCACTCATACCAAAGTCAGATAATCCCTCTTCCTTTGATGACTTTTAGCCAATCTCGTTATGCAATTGTCTTTATAAGATTATTTCAAAGGTTTTTAGTAGAAGGTTAAAGGTTATTTTGTCCAAAAATATCCCCAGTGAACAATTTGTATTTTTGGAAGGAAGGAAAATCCATGAGGCTATTGGAGTAGCCCAAGAAGGACTACACATCATAAAAACTAAGAAAATCAGGGGAGTTGTTGTGAAAATTGATCTATCAAAAGCTTACGATCGGGTAAATTGGTTGTATTTGAGGTTGCTTATGATTCATCTTGGATTTGGGTTGGATTTTACCAATTGGGTGATGGGGTGTATGTCTTTGGTATCCTTCTCTATTCTTATCAAGGGTTCAACCTCTTCTTTTTTTCAAGCCGAAAGAGGCCTTCGACAGGGGTGCCCTTTGTTACCATTACTCTTTCTCTTAGTGGCGGAAGGACTTAGTCATTTTCTGGTAGTGGAAAAGAACTATGGTTAATTCAAAGGTTTCAAAATTCCCCTTGGTATGTACATCACTCACTTACTGTTTGTTGATGATACCCTAATATTTTGTGATGGTACGAAGAGAGATGTTGACAGATTATTTGAAGGGCTTACTCTATTTAAAAAAGAAATTGGTATGTTGATTAATGCTTAGAAATCTAGTATTCTCTTTGCTTATGTCGAGGAAGAAGTCATACAATATTTTTTATCACAAATCCCTTACCAGGTTCTGGGACTAGACGAAGGTTTGAAATATATCGGTTTCCACTTAAAACCCAATGATTATCGAAAGATAGATTAGATGTGGCTTATATAAAAGTTAGAAGAAAGATTAAAGTGGTGGAGCTACAAATGGTTGTCAAGGGAAGGGAGATTAGTACTGATTAATTCGGTACTGGAGTCTATCCCATTTTATTGGATGTCCTTGTCTTGGATTCCAAAGGGTATTCTGGAAAAAGAAAGGAAACTATATTTCTCTTACTTGTGGAGGGGAAATAAAGATAAGAAGGTGGTGCCTTGGGTTCGGTGGGAGAAAATTGTGATGCCAAAGGCACTCCGAGGTTGGGGACTTAAAAATATTTTTTTGTTCTCTAAAGCACTTGTAGAAAAATTCTCGTGGAGATTGATAAATACCCAAAATCTCTGGACTAATGTTGTTTATTAGAAATATGTGGCTCATCTTTCAATACTTGAGTAGATTAGGAATCCAATTCTTCAAATGTTTGGAATCTCTGTTATTTGGAAAGCAATTTTAAAGGATTTTGAGGTGATTTGGAGAATTGGATCTGGACAATTGGTTAGGCTTGGATTGGACCCATGGGCGGGATGAAATCGAGAACACTTACTCATTTCATACTTATGTTCTCAGTTGGAGCGGGGGGGTTATTTCTTTTTAGCTCAAGTCGGGGACCCAAACACTTCAAATATATGGAATCAAGGCTGGAAAAGTGGGATACTATTGGTTCTTGATGGGGAAGAAATTTTTCTTTGGGGCAGGTACATCCAGTCTCTCCGGAGAGAAAATATTCTTTTGACGGATAGGGAGGATGAAATCCTTTGGGATGGGGACTCTGATGGGGCTTACACTCCAAAAGCAGGTTATGTTCAGCTAAGTGTAGAATTATTCCAGAGAGAATCTTTTTGGTGGTGGTAGAAACTTTGGAAGCAATGTTTCTCTGCTAAAAGGAAACTTTTGGTTTGGTCTATTTTGGAGAATAAACTCACAACATGGGACAATCTTTAGAAGAGACAATTCAATGGTCCTAGTTGGTGTTCTCTCTATAAAGAACGGGCTGAGACCATCGACCATATTTTTATGCGTTGTACCTTCACATTATCAGTTTGGGCAGGATCTTACAAATTTCTCATTACTCTTGGTCACTGGCAGAGAATTTCCTTTGAAGTCGCCTTGAAATATTGGCTATTGGCGAGGGACCATCAAGAAAACAAGGCTTATCCTTTCATTCTCTCTTGGGAGATTTGGATGGCATGGAACAATTCAATTTTTAGGGATGAGTTCCACTCAACCCCTCGAGTGGCTACTGCTTGTCTTATCCTTTTTGAATATTTTAAAACCTTGGGAAGGGTGGGAGTTGGAAATCTTTGGGATATACAGGAGGAAGTTATAGATAAGGAAAGTTTGTAGGCCTATTTTGATGGGGCAGCCTCAGGGGATCAACTATTGTGTGTGGGGGTTGGATGTATTTACATTACCACATCACATTTTTTTCTTCTCAAGTTTGGATTGGGAGTCGATTCAAATAACTACTCTGAGATATTGGCATTAAAATTTTTGTTATGATTTGTCGTGGAAAAGGGGTGCAAAACTTTACAGGTTTTCAAGGATTCCTTTCTAATCATCAATTGGGTGAACATGGTACAAAGATGTCACATATCCCAACTTGTGCCAATATTTGAGGAAGTTATGAGAATTATTACTTCTTTTTTTTTTTTTTAACTAGAACGGTTATGTTGTATTAATTAGCTTTCAGGCAAGCCTGAATCAGAAAGTTACATATCTGAAGAAGGTTGGTGGCCTCTAACAGTGCTGCCAACCTTCTTGTGAATGTCTTGGGAAACCAATCCCATTTGCTTCTTGAACTAATTCGAGAAAATGACAAAAATTGCATACATGAGTAAATTCTCACAAATTGTGAGCATAGTAGAAGACAGAAGCAAATCATTAAACCGAGGGGGATGAAAATTTCCCCTTAATGTAGGGGTCCAACTTTTTCTGAGAACCTAGAGAAATGTTGAAGGCCGCCTCCTTTTCTCTGCGCCCTTTATTGGTCTTTCTCCCTCGGGTAAGGGGTGGAGACGTAGCTGAATTGTCTTCCGGTTCAGAAGTTTCCACAGAGACTGAAACAACCAGGCCTGCAGTGGCAGAAGGTTCCGGATCTGTAGCCCGAGTTTCTTTTGCTGCCATTGTTTCGGGGGGGGTGGAGTTCGGAGGGCTTTCGTCTGCCGGGGGATCTTCCTTATCTATTTTTGCTTCTGGATCCAGGGCTTCATCCTCCTTCAACGCATCGAAGCTGTTTTTAGTTTCTAGAGTTGCCTCTGCCGTATGGGTGGCCTTTGGGGCCTGGGCTAACGGATCCTTTCGTCTTGGCTGCCTTCGTCGGTTATTTACTGGCTGAAAATCATCTTCTTTGACTGGTCCCGGCTCCTCAGAGGTTTTGGGACAGCTTTTTGCGAAATGACCGTAAGCATGGAACCAGAGGCACTTAAAAGGAATCTGCTCGTATTCCAGCTCTTGGATATGGCACCATTCCCCCAGGGAGAGCTTGATGGCGTCCGGAAGTCCTTTTTCGAGATTAACCTCAACACAAATACGAGCGCAGGTGAACTGTTCCCCCTTCGGCTCTGCCCTGTCCAGGAAACGCCCAAGCTTATTTCCAATGTCCTCCAGAGAGCTTATCCCCCAGAGATGCAATGGAAGGTGAGGGAGCCTAACCCAAACAGGGGCTGTTGTGATCTCGGCTCCGGGGTTAAAGTCAAGAGTCCAGGGGGCTAAGAACATCCCTTTCAACCCCATGAAATAGGGACCAGATCTGAAAACTAAACCCCGGTCCGCTTTCCTCGTGAAGCTGAAGATAAAAAACCCTCTGCCTACTGCGTACAGAGTAACGTTTCCCTGTATCATCGTCTTCCAACGATCATCCATCCATGCCTCCACTGTTTTGGGGTTTGGCCATAACCCCGTAAACTTTCCGATGAGGGCATTTTCTGCAAGAAGGAGAGCAAGCTTGCAAGGTTCCTCTGGGTCTATCTCCCAAGCCTCGTAGCTAGACTATGGTCAGTGGCATATTGAAGAAAAGTCAACAGAGGGAAGCTTTGAATACTATCACAGGACTTTACATCAAGGACACATTTAAGAGATAATCTAGTTATCAGAGACCCAAAGCATAAAAATACTTGGTGTATTTTTTGTATATGTACAAACAGCATAATAGTCAAACTATCGGTGATTTTTGTTTTAAAAATATACAAATATTGTATAGGCTATGAGACAGTTTTGATACTTTGATGCTAAACGATAAGGAGGTTAATGGTGGTATGACAAATATGTCCTTTTTTGAAACTATAGTTTTGGAAGTGTTTCCATTACAAGTTAATATATAGACGGATTTTTTTTCATAGCCAGCATATACCTANATGAATGTAATTTTGTATCTACTTAATGAAATTATGAATTTTTTTGTGGAAAAAAAAAAAGATTAAAAACCCCACACACTCTCAACTACTTCTAATCACCCTACCTCCCTAACCTACTTCCATATTCCATCCATATCCTTCCTCTGTTGGACTATCCTGGAACATCAACTATATTGACCTAACACCAGATAGAACCTGTAAGTGGAAGTGTTGACTACCTTGACCAAGATTCCCTATAAGGAAACTAGAAGTCATCATCACACATCTAGGGGAGTGTGATATAACACCGTCCTCCCATGAATCCAGATTTCATAAGATATACGGTGGGAAATTCTGTTGGATTACTGAGAGGGGGGGTGAATCAGTAATAGAGCAATTTAACCATATAATCCAAGTGTTATATCAATGAAGCATTGTTATCCAATAACTGCAAAGTAAATAAGCAATG
>JASDQU010291975.1:5837-20205 GCA_032191745.1 Picea mariana
AGTGGAGGAACCGGGTGGAAGACTTTCCAACTAGGAGATCCGTTGAGAAGATCGAAAATTGGGAAGAGATAAAGGCATAATTTGGTCTTGAAAACGAAGCATGGATCTCAAGAAATTAGTTGTTGTCTCTTAAGCACGCTGGTAAGATACAAGCCTACATCAAGGAGTTCACTGGGATCATGTTGGAGATCAAAGACATGTCAGAAGAAGACAAACTTTTCCACTTCATAAACTGTCTACAACCATAGGTGCAAAGTGATTTGCAACGTTAGAACATGCAAACTCTTGCAACAACCATCACCATAGTGGAGAACATGTCGTACTTTAGGGGTGAACCAAAGGAAGGTCCTAGGAATAGTGAGGATGCTCAAGGTGAGAAGAAACAATAAGGGAAAGGGAAGAGGAAGGACAGAGGAAATATGAATATGTCCAAGGGAACTGAGGATAATGCCAAGAAAACAAGCACAACAAAAGAGGAGAAGTAGATTTCATGTGGGATTTGTGCCAAGGAACATTATGCAAAGAATTTTCCCTTGAAATGGAAGTTGAATTTTTTGGAGAAGGAAAACAACCCATTTTTTTGGGTCTTGTAGGTATTTAACATTGTCATGGAATATGAATCCATGGAGAACCATGAGAAATATAAGACAAAACTTTTCTATGTGATGGTCGAACTCAAAGAGAAGTCAGTGAAAACCATGGTGGACAATGGGGAAACTCATAACTTATTGAGGGAGGATATGGTGGCAAGGCTTGGGATTCAACCTGAACGAACGTAGACAACCTTCAATATAGTCAACACAAGTGTAGAGAGAGTCATTGGTGTAGCCAAGACTATCTCATTGAAACTTGGTGACTGGTGTGGAAGGATGAGTTTCACCATTTTTCGTATGGATTATTTTGAAGTTGTGTTGGGACAATAGTTCATGAGGAAGGAAAAGGTAGCACCTATTCCTCAAATGAACAATTTGGCCATTTTATCAAGGCAGACTCCATGTTTTATTCCTTCCATAAGGAGGAAAGAAGGGGGTACACAAATTCCCTCCTTGCAGATGGTTGTTGCGGACAACCAGAGAAGATATCCTTATGGGGGAGAACTTGGACAATGTGAAGTGATGGTTGGAAAACCTATCATAGAGAACAAAAGTAGGATTATGTCGATGGAACGAAGTCTTTCCGATGTTGAATACATAATTGTAGATATAGCTAAGACAGTGGATGACTTGGAATATTTTTGTTTGAAGTTTAATGAATCACAGTGAATAATGGGGGAATTCATAGAGATGAGGATGTCAAAACAACTCATTGAACATGAGAAAATACCATCTGTGGACCAAGAGGACGTGAGGGAGAGGAAAAAACCATGGTGGAGGAGAACCAAGGAAGAGGTCATTCCCTCCTCTAGTGAACTTGAACATGGTGAATGGTCGTATGACCCTAAGATATAACAACTCTTGGAGGAATGCAAAGGCAAAAATGGTTCACGTGTATTGTTTCTTATGTATATAATGAAAAATAATGGTGACTCTCCTCCAATCGCATTGGGACATATTGGAGATGAGGGAGATGGCCCAACCAACCATCCCCCTTCATCTTCAAATTAGAAAACAACACATTGGTTCACTGTCTTGGAGGGAGACAATGAGGCTTTTTGAGTGCCTTGAAGAGGTACCTTGGTGAAATATGCTGAGAACATAGTTGCGTGACTTGACAGATTAGAGGAAAAGAGGAGTTGTGAATGTGACAAGTTTGCAGAAAAAAAAGGTGTTTAAACATGAATATGTGATTTCTTGAGACATAAGCATGGTAATTGGACTAGCTACCCAATTAGCTGAAGTCACAAGGGGATCCAATGCACGAAAGCATGAGCAAACAGGCTGAAGTATGAAAGCAACATTAAGTCAATGAGACACAACACTTTTTAGACTCATGTAACTTTTTAAAGGGAGTTCTCCTAGACGACATTAGTTGAGGAGATAACAGTTGTTGAGTGGTGAAAAGATCCATGGATGGGGAATACGCACCATGGACATCAAAAAATGTTATCAAGGACGAAAAAAACTTGGAGTGGCGTATGACGTAATGTCTCCTGTGACACCCACCGAGTCGGTGCAATCCTTGGGAAAACTTGGGGATGAGTCAGGAAAGAGAACACAAGGGGCATGCGATTGGTGGGGTAGATGAAGACATGTGAGTGTGAGCAGGAGTACCTTGGGGGCATGATGGTGACATGCAGAACTAAGGGGGAACACACCTTAATTTCCTTGCAATGGCTGATGGAGACTTGGGTTGTGTTTGGGAAAGGGCAGGGTGACTTGGGTGCACACCCAAGGAGTGGACCCACCAACCCTTAGCAACATGGGTGCATTGGAGAGGTTGGATGACCCCATCGACACACCCACATAGAGTCACATTGACCAACACAAGGAAACGCACAAGGAAAGGGGTGCGCGCCCAAGGATGGGGTTTATTGGTCCAAGATACATGAAATTTGATGGGTGCACAGGTTCGTTTGGGTGCACCGGTTCTACGAAGGGGTACTCTGATTTTTTGGGAATGATGGTTCTCAAAGGGGCATGACCCACCCAAAGGATGTAACGATTTGTGATGGGGACCTTTGGAGTCCAAATAATATCAAAAGGGTGCACAACCGAGGAAGGATATTAGATCAAGTTTGAGGTAAAGTTATGAGGAAAGGAGGAACTGAGACAAAGTTGCAAAGATGGAAGACAAGTAGCCAAGGGTGGGATGCACAAGGAGAGTTTGGGGAAGTATGAGCACAAGTCTGTGAGAGGCATGCTATGAGTTAGAACCAAAGTATTTGTAAACTTGGTGAAGTATGCAACAAAGAAGGGACATCAAGTACGCAGTAGGTTGCACGTCTGGGGTGCATCGTAGGAGGTTGCGAAGGTGGTTATGACAAAGAGTCTTGGCATGAAAAATTTGTGTATGAGTGTTTTGGTGGGGCGAGGTGAGTCATTTGAATTTTCCCAAGTTGTAAACAAGGGCGATTGTGCTCATATTGTAATTGTTTTGCAATAATAAGACTTAGTCGGGTGTTAGGCGCTTTTTGTGCTGCTCGCACTAGTTGTGTGTGTGTGTCTCTTGTTTTTTCTCTTGGTTTCGCATGTTCTTGGATGTATGCTCAAATGATTAAGTGTTAATCTATTAACAAGATTGTATAAGTATACAAGTGAGTTGCATAGAGTTGGAGTGTTACTCTCCCATATCCTAGAACAAAGTATTGGTATGATATAGGTGAAGAGGCTTAGTTTGGACAAAGTATTATGGGTGTTTCCAAGAAGCCAAGTAAGACCAGTCGTGGTGCCACAAACCCTCAGGAGGTGAACTATTGCAAGATCTAAACATGTGTCCTCTGGGATAAGGACACACATCATATTGAATAAATGACTTATCTTGTAATTTTCATCACCTCATATATTAATGTTATATTTATATTATCTAAAAAAAAGATATAACAATGAGGTTAAATAAAATCATGAATATGGGTGTCTATTTTCCTTGTTTTTTGAGAAAATAAAATATATTTTCAGAATTTTTTCAACTTCCGGTAAACAAAAGTAATTTTTTTATTTAGAATTTCACTTTACAGTAAAAAAAACTTGTCATGAATTTTATTATCTTTGTATTGATTATTTTTTCAATTTTTTTTATTGACATTTGATATGTCAATTTAGTGATTGTTTGACAGTATGTTCCTTAAAAATGAAGGCATTGATAATGAGTTATGTTTATTGACACCTATTTACTCATTATTAAACTTTTGTTTATGAAAAGCGAAATATGCTGCAACAATCTAAACAAACTCTATTAGAGTATGACTATAGTTTTGAAGACAATAGATGGATATTATAATTATTACAATTTTTTGAATTTGACCAATCTGAAAAAGTTGCAGATTTTAAACATGTTTAGATTTATACCATGTGTCTGCCTTAATTTTTATTTAAAAGTAAAATCTAAAAGTATCCTTTTGAAGAACATAGTGAAAGGTTCTGTAATATAAATTTTCCATAATTTTTGACTTTGTATTATTGAAAATATTGATTTTTCATTTTACTGAATCATTACGTCATCTCAAAATAATATGCAAACATGTTTTTATAAAATTAACTAAAATTACTAAAAAACAATTAAATCGAATACCAATTGTATCAAATAAATGTAGATTCAATTATGAAAAAGTTGGTACTAGTTTTGAAACCAGACTCATAATATTTTAAGGAGTTCGCTCCTCCCCAAGTTGGAGTAAGCTGAAGTGAACACATACTTTTTCTAAAAAGTTCCATAGTTGCAGGTTTTCAGCCGAACTAACAGTTTGGCCAAAAGTTACTATTTTCACCCAAAAGTTAGTTTTAACGGAAAATTGTTGTTAGATTTAAAATTTATGTTATATTTTTCAAGGGTGCCATTAAATTTAACTTTCTCCCGAAAGATTCAAGAGTTTTGTCGAAAACATGCCATTAGCAATTTTTGCGACCCGATTCTCACGAAAGTGTTACCCAAATTCTCCAGAAAGTGTTACAACGAAAGTGACTCCACATACATTAAATAAGGAGACATACCATATTTAATAAATGACTTATCTTGTATCTTTTCACTACCTTTAATACTAACATATACCTATTAATATTAGTTATAACCTCTCTAAACAAAATTTACACTTAAACAAAAAAAAAATGACATTGGAAAACAATGATAACTATTTCTTTTAAATTTAAATGTTAATATACTTTGAGTGGAAGAAACGTGAGGTGTAAATTTTAAGTTTTTTTCCTTTAATTCTCAATATTTAATATATTTGGAGTTAAAATGATTCTTTATTGTTGTTGTAAGAAAAACAAGTCACTCTTACACTCCAAGTGGAAGAGATGTATCAAGAATATGTGTAACACCCATCAAATAAATTGGCAAAAGGTAAAAGTATGGCATAGATCTATCCGAACCTCAAAGCCTTTAAGCAATAGAATATTTACACTCCATGGGTAATTTATCCCTCTTGGTACATAATAGATTCATAATTTGTTATCACTAGAAAGGACGGGGATCGACCATCACAAGACTTAGCTCATGATTAATGTACATGCAAGCTATGTAACAAGGAGGTTGCATGAATTGAAAATACACCTTGTTTTTTTCATCTTCGTTATATTATGGTATCGATGATAATAACTATTGAATCCCCATACTTTGAAATCCTAGATTCATTACGAAGATTAGAGGTGTCTGGCCCTTTTTAGAAAATATTATATTTAATTCTAAAAGAAGATGTTATGTACTTCTCTTTCTTTTCATATTACTTTATTGTATAGGTGGATAAGAAGAGACACATAATTGGTTCACATTAAGAAGGAAATATAGGGCACACACACAATTGTGTATAATTATTCTGCATGGCAAGGGAAGGTAAGGAAAGGTAAATAGAGGTGGTGGGTGTGGGGGCCTCGTCTTGTATCGCCAAGGACAACCAAAACTAGTTTTCTCGTTGGGTATAGGTAATGTAATGGATAATGAAGCAAAGACACTTGCAACTCGCTAAGGGATTATACTTCTGAAAAAAATAACAAGAAACTAAGTCGCCATATTTAATGACTCATCAGTAGTTATCCGATTTATCATTCAAATTAAAACACCTCATCCCTAGAGTCATGCTCATATTATCAAGTGAATTCTCTCACTTCTCAAGGGATTTGATGAGGTCTCCCATTTTCAAATGAAAGTGAAATTGAATTCAATCATGGAAGATATGAAAATAAGGGAATTGAAGAACAAGGAGTATCCCTTAGGATATGGGAGGAAAAGAGGGATCTAAAGGGAAAACTATCTTATCCCATGATGATCATATATTAAAAATATATTAATAGGGAAGTTAATATGGCCCCTCCTTGCATCATGTGACATGAAAGAAATGGGTGGGAGCTTTATTAGATTGTCAACCTTACTCCATTTGGTCTAAGCATTTTATATTTTTGTTCTTTAAGCAAGTTTGTTGGTTAAACTCGTGACTCACATTAGCCTACTTAAAGAGGATTTTCTCCCAATAATTCCTATACATCGCTACTGAATTGATAAGAAGTGTGATGAAACATATTTGAACAAGCAAGTGATGTCCACAGGGCCAAATTGACTCAACAATTTTATATAGTCCTAGTTATTCGATAAGCCTTATAAATATTTATGGTTTGTTAGGGAGTTTATAACACTATAAACCTACAAGTTTTGTAGCAAGGAGACATTTTCTCCTTTTGTTTTTGAATGGTCTAGATAAAATCTAGTTCTCTTTCATAATATGCTAGTGTTTGAAATTTTTTGGATTGTATCTCAATTATACGAGAAAGGTCCTAATTTATTTTTGAAAAATACCGAAGGATTAAATCCTACTTTTGAATCAATAATAATGTATAAATTATATGATGGATTTGTAAATATGTAGAAAAAACATAGAAGTCTATGTAAGAATCAAAGATGAGGAGAAAATAGAGAAGTTATGGATGAAGATCATTTGAGAGATTCATGGAAAGATTTAAAGAGATACTATTGGAGATAGTTATGCATATGGTTGAACTAAACTTCTAATTATTACATAGATTTTATGGTCACCAATTGTTATATAAAGGGATTAAGTGTAAAATAGAAACACACACAAGAATGACATAATTTAATATAGTTTCCCCTTCAACGATTTCTTGAGTGTAAACTCCTTGTGTCCTTTGCTTCATATATGTTTGCGTATATTTGTTGTTGGTTATTAAAACCAACATTTGGTATCAGATACATGGTTGTGATCCATGGAGCTCTTGGTCATGTCTATGAGGAAGTGTTTGTGCCATGTATATGAGGAAGTGTTTGTGTAGAGAGAGGATAACAATGAGCAAGGTTGATCCAGCATGTATTTTATGCTACATAATGGTGCTTGAAGATTGTTGTCTAATGATATGATTCTAATGACAGTTTCATGTCTATGATGACCAATTTTGGATCAAGTTTCCTCGGAGTACATATGGAAATAATCAATTATTGTTTCTAATGGGATAATATTGAGAAGATATACTCCGAGTTCTAATGAAGAAGTGGATTAAAATTGCAAATCTATGGGATTCATATTATAAGTTTCAATCCTAGTTGTAGTGGATGATAAACTTATAGACAAAGAGACAAACTCAAAGAAAACATATATGCGGGAAATATCAGTGGGGCTCAATACCCTTCTCAATATTGATCAGTGTTAAATAGATTACAAAAGAGTTTTAAAATACAAAACATATCGCAATGTATCTTTACCTAATATGAAGAAAACAATAACATGATTGAAGACTAACTAAAGTCTAACTGTCCTTAACTAGTTGTGTTGGTAGACAAGAGAACAAGGATATCAATTCTAACACTCCCCCTTAATCTCAGTTGTTACATTCATCAACACTTACGATCCCAAAGTGTTGTATTTCAAATTCAAAAACAATTTTACCTAGAGGTTTAGTAAATATGTATGCATGTTGATCTCTTGATCCATATAATTGAAGAGAAATATCACCATTATTGACAAGCTATCGAATAAAGTGAAATTGAGTGTCAATATGCTTGCTTTTCCTGTGAAATACGTGATTCTTTGACAATGCGATGGCTGAGTTGTTGTCACCGAAAATATGAGTTGGATCCTTTTCCATATGTGCTATATCATTCAAGAGTCTTCTCAACCATACTTCTTGGGAAGATGTTGAAGTTTCTTCTACATACTCTACATCTACTGAATATATTGCAACTATAGGTTATTTCTTGGATTCCCATGAAATCAGATTTGTTCCCAAATGAAAAGCATAATCAGATGTTCTTTTCCTATCATCTATGCTTCCTGTAAAATCACTATTTGTGTACCCTATAAGATAATGCTCTTTCAAAGTTGTGTACCACAATCCATAGTTCCTTGTCCCTACAACATACCTTAGGATTCTTTTTCTAACTTTTCAATGAGAATCCTTGGGGGATTCCATAAACCTGGAAACAAAAATTGTTTCATACATAATATCAGGTCTAGTTTTAGTAAGGTACATGAGACTACCTACCAACATCTTATATAAATTTGAATCAATTGTTGAAGCTTCATCTTGTTCGATCAATTTTGTTCCTAGTGCAATATGATTTTTTGCTGGCTTGCATTTATCCATTTTAAATATTTTTAGAATGTTTGTAGCCTACTTTTGTTGACAAAAAAAAATACCATGGGAAGATTGATCAACTTCAATTCCCAAAACATATCTCATGAGACCAAGATCAATGATCTCAAATTCTGTTTTCACGACAACTTTAAATTTTTCTAACATAAGATTACATGTGTAGATCATGTCATCAACATAAAGACAAACAATGAGAAGTTTACCTTCTTGATTTGATTTGGTATAAATAGTGGGCTCATTAATGTTCCCGTTGAATCCATTATTGATAAGGTAAGATTCAATTCGACTATACCAAGCTCTTGGAGCTTGCTTCAAGCCATACAAGGCTTTCTTCAACTTATATAGTTTATCCTCTTGTCCTTTGAATTCAAATCTAGGTTGTTGATTTACATATAATTCTTCTTGTAATATATCATTTAGAAAGGTTGAATTTACATCTAATTGGTAGACTTTCCATTTGTTTTGAGTTGCAGTGGCTAAAATGGTTCTTATTGTATCTAACCTTGCTACTAGAGAAAAGGTTTCACCATAGTCTATGTCAGGTTGTTGAGAGAAACCTTTGGAAACTATCATTTCCTTATGATTCTCTATCTTTCATTTTTCATTTTGTTTTGTTTTGTACACCCACTTGAGAACTATGTTGGTTTTTTTTGTCGTCAGATCAACAAGATCCAAAGTTTTGTTCCTTTCTATGGCTTCAATTTCCTCATTTATGGATTATACCAAATGTTCCTCTTTTACTTCTTCTTCAAAGAAGGTTGGCTCACAGGATAGTAAGGTAAAATGACTTTGTTGCTCAATGTCATTGTTCTTCTCACATATTTCCCTTATGCTTATTGTTCTTTGATTTTCTACAGAAACAAATGATTTATTGTTGGAAGAAGAGCCATTTCCAAAGTGTTCTTGCTGTCTTTGTACCTGTAATCTTGGAAGTCTTGGTGGATGTGCTTGTTGTTCTGAATTTTCAATTTGTTCATCAATTAGATGAATTGTATTTTGACTATCCAACATTACATTTTCTTGCTCATTCTGTGAGTTCCTCTCAAAGAATTTGACATCCCTACTAACCAAAAATTTATTGGTGACTGATTGTATAATATGCAAGATTTTGATTGTTCATTGTATCCTATAAAGATGCATTTTTCACTCCTATTGTTAATTTTCTTTCTCATCTCTTCAGGTATATGTGCAAAAGCGATGCAACCAAAAATTACAAGGTGAGATACATTTAACTATGTTCCACTCCATGCCTCTTGAGGTAATTTATCTTTGGAACTTGTTGTTGGAGATCTAATCAGGATATAAAATAAACAAGCAACAACTTCATCCCAATAATCATTGGAAAAATTCTTTGCTCTGAGCATACTCCTTGCCATATTCATGATGGTTTGATTTTTCCTTTCAACCACTCCATTCTTCTGTGGAGTATATCTGGTTGTAGTTTGCATTATAATGATTTGTTTTCTAGAAAAATATACAAACTCCTTTGAGTTATGTTCTCGTCCTCCATCATACCTGAGCACTTTCACACATTTTCCACTTTGTTTTTCTACTTCTACTTTGAATTTTTTGAACCTTGAAAATGTTTCAGACTTATTTTTAAGAAAATAAATCCAAATTTTCTTGTTGAACTCATCAACAAATGTTATAAAATAAAATATACCACCAATGGATTGGGTTTGCATTGGTCCACAAATATCTATGTGAACCAATTCTAATTGTTATTTTTCTCTATGGGAGGATGTTGGAAAGTTGACTCTCTTATGCTTTCCAAATATACAACTTTCACAAGGATTGTCTTATTCATTCAAAACGGAGACCTTTGACCATTGAATGTTTTTGGAGAACACTAAGAATCCTAAAAGGAATATGACCAAACCTATCATGCCATAGTAGAGTCCCATCTATGTTTGAGAAATTTTGGGCATATGGATGGGACAAATTGACACTTCTTAAATTTAATGGAAACACCCTATTCTTGGTCATTTGAATTTTTGGAATGAGTTTCCTACTGGGTGGTTTATCTAGAATTAAATAAGTAGAGTCTTTGAATATGGCATCATAGTCATGCTCCATCAATTGTCCTACACGTATGAGATTGTGTTTAAGGGGTTTATCTAGAATTAATTAAGTAGAGGCTTTGAATATGGCGTCATAATCATGCTTCATCAATTGTCCTACACATATGAGAAATTGAGAATCATCACCAAGAGTAATCTTAGATTTATTAGAAGTACCAATGCTAGAAATCAATTCTTTAGAAGTTTCTCCTTCATTGTTGGAGAGATTTTCTCTTCCTTTGTTTTGATTTATTTGCTTCTTTCAATATTCACTCTCATAGTGACCATACTTTTTTGCAGTAGTAGCATTGAATTTTGGATTAGTCTATCCATTTTTTGTCTCTTCCTCTTTGATTCTTGGAGTCTTTAGACTGTTGTGATTGTCCCGCATGTTCTTGTGTGTGTCTGTCTTTTGCATTATGATAACCTGTGCCTCTTTTACTTCTCCCTGTGTTTCCTCTACCTTTTCCTCCGCTGAAAAAAGTTTGAGTCTTGAAAAAATGTTCCATAAACCCTTCTTCTAAGTTGAGTCTAGTTTCATGTGATAAAAGTGATCCCATCAGTTTTTTTTTTGAAAAACTAGATAAATATTTGGATTCTAAAATAATTGTTACAACCATTTCAAATTTCTTAGGAAAGATCCTAAGAACTTTTTCAACATTACTCTGATCTTCAATCTTCAGGGTTTCAAATTGAGTTGTTAAAGTTCGAATCTTTACTATTGTCACCTTATCATTGCCCTAGTATGCTGATTTGAGAATATCCCAAGCTTGTTTTGCTATGGAAGCACCAATTATCTTTGAAAAATCTACAAAATTTTGAATCTAATAGTCGGCTTTGTTATCTTTATTTCTCTGTTCTGCAAGAGTATTTCTCTGTACACTTGTCATGGCAGTCAGGTTTGCTGGGGCGGCTCAATGAAGCTATTTTCCAATAGTTCCTAACATTCCTGATCGTGGAGGAATGATTTCATCTGCAAAGACTAGAACTCATAGTTCTTACCAACAAGAACTGGTCCTTGGGTCGCCTTATTTGGTTGCACCTGCGCTATCAAACTTTGGTAGCTCGAGCTCAACTTCTGTTCATTCCTTGAAGCCAAGTGAGACTCTGGAAATCGCGTTTGGAACTTCTGATGAACCCGCTCCTCATATTTCAATAACTATCAACACCCACACTACGAACATATCTGTTATGCAACTGGCTGGAGTTCCTATATAATCAGATTTTCCTCATACATAACCATCTCAGAATGCCAAAAAGATGCAACTGAGTAGGATTTCCTTCACGAACAAGCCTTTGTTAAGTTTCGGGTCCTACGACCTCTTCCTTTAAAATTATTGTTAGTTTACCTCTTTATCAACCATCCAACCAGGTTAACCAACCACCAGAATGTTCTTTTGCTACTCTTTTCAAGAGTTTTAGGACCGGTTTGGTTCCTTTGATCTTAGTCATTGATCTTGGTTGATGGACTGTCGAGATCTCTTTTATTTCATTCCTCCAGCTTATGAGATCGACATAGACATTCGGGTAACCGGGTCACCAGAGTAATTTCTCACTGGGATCATTTGATTGTATGATTGTGCCGATCTGGTTTCCCACTGGAGTTATAAGGCACCATGGCACCGGAACGACTGGAGAATTGACTGATCGATCCCATCAACGGGTCCCATCAACCATCGGGCCACTGATCGATACTCATTGAATCTCCACACTCGATCATGATTCCCGCCCGATTGAAATACTTTGAAGTCTGTTAACTGTTGGTTAGTTAATAGTCTGAGCAGAGAAACTCCATGATCTCCAAGAATTGTAGTTGCTTCTCTTCAAATGATATTCTTCCTCAACTTCTCTCTCGAGTAAGTTTGCTCACAATTCTATGAAGAGGCTTATTCCTTCTGCTATGTTATGGTCAGGTGCCTGAATCAGTCTTCTCTGATACCATGGTAAAATTAGAGGAAGAGAGACAAACTCAAAGCAAATAGATATGCGGGAAATATCAGTGGGTCCAGTTTGTTTCATCCGCTTCCTCTGTTTAGGTGCTTCCTTGGCCCTGGTCGCAATTGCAAGTGATCTCTGTGATCTGTGGTTGAGCAGAGAAACTCCATGATCTTCAAGAATTGTAGTTGCTTCTCTTGAAATGATATTCTTCCTCAACTTCTCTCTCGAATCAGTCTGCTCACCACTATATGAAGAGGCTTATTCCTTCTACTATGTTATGGTCAGGTGCCTGAATCAGTCTGCTGATACCATGATAAAATTAGAGGAAGAGAGACAAACTCAAAGCAAATAGATATGCGGGGAATATCAGTGGGTCTCAGTACCCTTCTCAATATTGATCAGTGTTAAATATATTACAAAGGAGTTTGAAAATACGAATCAGATCTCAACGGATCTTTTACCTAATCTGAAGAAAAAATATAACATGAGTGAAGACTTACTAAAATGTAGGCAAACTCTCCACTGTTGGCATCCTACTATTGATGAATATTTGACAAAGATATGAGGGACTCAATGTCACTCATTTATGTAAGAGAATAAATGGTACCTACTATGAGGGACTCAATGTCACTCATTTATGTAAGAGAACAAATGGCACCTACTATGAATTGAAGCTGATCTAGTCTAATTTGAGCTACCATATGAACAATGACTACTACCAAATAACTGAGACACTATCTCTTTTGAATATCGTAGTTATCGAGATTAACTGAGACACTATCTCTTTTGAATATCGTAGTTATCGAGATGATATCTCATCATATCTTAAGCATGGGCCAAATCTGTTACTACCAAGGATTTCTGTTAAGGACACCACAAATAAAATAAAATTAATTTGTTTCATTGATCCATCGATTTGCTGAATTAACGTGCCCACATTCTTGAATGACATTGCTTTATTATTTAAGGTTGTGTTGGAGTTTTTTACTCATAGTTTGAGCCATGTCGACTCCCGTGGGGAAGATTCTAATGACTATTTTCAAGGGTCTACAACAAGATCTACCTGCAATCATCAACAAGGCACCTCAAGACAATGATATTCTTCTTGGATATGTCACAATTTTTTGGGCCCGAGGATACTCCTTGGAATAAAGGTGTGTTTAAGTTGATTCTTTAGCTCATCGAGGTCAAAGTCAGTTTGGTCTATATCGATGATTGTACTATCAATTGTTCTAAAAAAAATTATTTTTCAATATATACTATGTCCAATGCTTATGAAGGAGAGCAATTTTTGGAAAATATACTTCATAAGTGGTCAAAGTGACATGAGATGCATGTTTGGAAACAAACAAAGGCTATCGTGGATGAACATGGAAGAAGCGTTAGATTGCAAGATAGTTGAATTGGTAGTATCAATTAGTTGGACAAAAGGAAAAACTATATCTACAATAGAGAATGAGTTAGATGCATTTCTTATAGGAGACTTAGGTAGCAATGATGGTGAAGATGGGGGAGATGATGGTGGTTATGACGAGGATTTTAATAAATTTGTAAATAACATTTCTTTGTACAACGACAATGAAGATGAGACAAGGAAAAAGTCAAAGGAATCAAAAAAGATTGCAACAAAGAAAATAGAAAGCGATGGCTCTTCTAATGGCAAGCTTGATGGCAAGCTTGTAGAAATGTCTACAAATCATTAAATCACCATCTATCAAAGAAAAAGTGAACATGTATGTGTTCTTCTTTTTGGATTTCGATTATGTTGATATAAATAACGAGTCTATCATAATAGTTGCAATATAAATTTGTGCAATGAGTGTTGGTTTCTTAGCTTGAGATATTCTAATTGTCAACGAGTCCTAGAAATTATTTTCCTTGTTAATGGTTCTCACTTTTTATTGAACCATTTCTAATTATGTCATTGAGAATTATTCAGTCAACGCTAAGTGAGGAAACATGATAAGAGTTTATTCATATCAATTAAAAGCCTAATTACATCAAATCTGTTAGGATATTTAGACACTTAGGAGTTAGTTAAGATCTACTTGGTCTAATATGTCGTTAGGTAAAAGTGTGTTTCTTTAGTATGCATTAGTATGCATTTGTAGTTAGGAAATCCGACGGTCACGATATGTTCCCGACATAGAGTGATCCGACGGTTCATACTCTCCTCGA
>JASDQU010291977.1:0-14279 GCA_032191745.1 Picea mariana
TTAAATTAAAGAGGGAGAATAAAATAAAACATTTAATCAAGTTACGTATACATGAAGGGATCACATAAGGATCCCGAGGAGATAAGAGGATTAATGAATGGATAAGGGTAATTAAATGGAGGGATAAGGAATTTAATGCAAGATGGAGTGTCGGTGAAGGGAGGAGGAATAAGGGGGGGAGAAAGGAGTTGAGAGGGGATCGATTTTTCATTTTACGAGAGGGGAGAAAGGATTTTGGGGAGAGCTTGGAGTATTGGACAGAGTGGAATTTACAGTGGAATTTACAGTGCACCAGGGGGCTACGAAGGTTTTGGGCTCGGAGGGCTAGGATATCCGTTGATATCCTAGGGCTAGGCGCTACTAGTCGGCAGGGAGGTTGGTTTTGGGTGGTGTCCTAAGGAAGCAAGCGAAGGGAGCAAGCTGTGGATAGCATCAGAGTTGAGGTATTTAAATTCAAATTTATGGATTGTTTACTTAGATTTATTACTTATTGCCAAATTTTTATTACTTATTGCCAAATTTTACTTGCGTAAGTGTTGAGATAATTTTGAAAATTATGAAAATTTTACTTCTTTATAAAGCTTATAGAAATTACAGTAATTTGGTAGAAATTTAAACGTTAATTCAAATCCGGTCTTTACAAGGGAGACGAGTCGGTTCTCGGGCAGGAGCAGATAGCAGTCGGTGATGTAATCGGAATGATGAGATCCTTTCAGCGCATGTTCGAGGCACTGATCAGCCATTTGGACATAGATGAGGCTAGGGCGCCAGCACCCGCTGAGGTTCTGCCGCACACACTAGCCGTTACCGGTAGCATTCACCGTGAACTCGAGAAAGTCAAATTTCCTGAGTTCTTTGGTGCCCCGGATGGCACATCCACCGAGGCATGGTTAGAGAACATGGCGATGTGCTTCGCACTTCGCGATTATACCTCCAACATGAAGGTCCACATGGCTGTCTTTCAACTGAAGGGGAGCGCTCTTCTATGGTGGAAGACGCTCCTGCCATAGCTGAACATGGTCGTCGAAGACATGTCATGGGAATCGTTCAAGGAACGGTTCCGAGAGAGGTACCTTTCAGAGGAATTCATTGAGCGTCATCTCAATGAGATCAACGCCTTATGTTAGGGAGGTTGTATGGTGCCCGAGTACAAGGCTCGTTTTATGGAGCTACTCTGGTACACTCTGCACCTTAACACGGAGAAACTTAAGGTCAACAGGTTTGTGTTCGGCCTTAATGACAGTCTACATGCAAAGGTTAGGATTTTGATGCCTCAAACCTTGCACGATGTCGTCCAGAAGGCCCTCATAGCTGAGGAGGAGCTTAACAGTGGGGGTCAGACCAGGACTCCAGTGAGACCAGCAGGGCAGGTTCCATCCGGAACACAACAGCACCAGACACTAGTGAGACATATGCCAAGATATCATGGCTTCCAGAGGGGATTCACTTTCACTACACCCCGACGACCGTCGCCTCAACAGTGAACACCTTATCAGGGACCACTGCATCAGCAGCAGCGTCGCTCGCAGCAACAACATTTTAGGCCTATTTAGTAGAAAAGACCAGGGTTCCAGGCTGGTGGGCCGTCATCTTCTACATCAGGTACCAGGACTAATCGGTCGAAGAAGGGATGTTGGACGTGTGGGGAACCATACTACCAGTGCGACTTTCCTATGGAGAGGACCAGAGCATCTAGATCAACCGGACCCACTACAGTGGGAGATATGGGCAAGGCCCATTGGATTCATGTAGTGGTGAATAACCGGCAGACAGATCATCCGTCGACTATGCTCGAGACGACAGGTACTGTCGGTGACTAGACCCTTAGTATTTTGATAGATCATGGTGCTACCGAGAGTTTCATTACTGGTGCAGCGCTAAAAAGGATAAAGGTAAAGGCAGTCGAACAGGATGAGTTTAGCTTCATGGAGATGGCCTCTGGAGCCAAACAGAAGGTTGGAGTCGCATGAGGCGATACTCAACTATAAGACAAAATGGTTGAGCTTGTTCAATGATGAGGGACAGAGATGTGTGATTGTAGGATGGAACCAGGGAGTTTCCCTGAGATTCGTCTCTTCCTTACAGTTACGGAAAGGTATGCGCAAGGGGTGAAAGCTTTATGCAATCCTTGCACTAAATGAGAAGGGAGTAGCAGAAGGTCTAGAACACCTTCCGGTGGTGAGAGAGTTTAAGGACGTATTTCCATAGGAGTTACCTAGGATTTTGCCAGAAAGGGAAATGGATTTTACCATAGACCTGAAATCGGGGACCGAATCGATAGCAAGAACGCCGTATCGGATGTCGGCCCCAGAGTTGCAAGAGTTGAAAATGCAACTGAAGGAGTTGCTAGACCTGGGACTAATACATCCTAGTGTGTCACTGTGGGGTGCACCGGTTATTTTCATACGAAATAAGGATGGATCATGGAGGCTTTGCATTGACTACCGTCAACTGAACAAGGCCACGATCAAAAATCAGTATCCCTTGCCGAGAATTGATGATCTGTTCGATCAAATGAAGGGTGCGACAGTGTTCTCCAAGATCGATTTGCGATCAGGGTATCACCAGTTGTGGATCAAGGAGGATGACATCCCTAACATCTCCTTTAAGACGAGGTTTGGACATTACGAGTTTAGTGTTTTACTGTTTGGATTGACAAATGCCCCAGGAGTATTTATGAGTTTGATGAATGGGTGTTCTGAGAGTACTTGGACAAGTTTGTCCAAGTGTTCATTGACGATATTTGATTTACTCTCGCACAACGGAGGAGCATGACGAGCACATGCGCTTGGTACTACAGTGTCTGCGAGAGCACAAACTGTATGGGAAATTGTTCAAATGCTCTTTTTATCAATCGAAGATTCACTACTTAGGGCATGTCATCTCCGGCGAAGGCATCGCTGAGAATCTAACCAAGGTTGAGGCTATTATGGAATGGCATGTGCCGACGAATTTCATAGAAGTGCATGGCTTTATGGGTTTAGCAGGATACTATCGATGATTTTTTTAAGGATTTTTGAAGATAGCAAATCCGATCACGGCATTGCAAAAGAAAAACAAGAAGTTTGTTTGGACCAAGAAATGCGCGGAAGCATTTCAGAGGCTTAAGGAGTTGTTAACAACAGCACCGATACTGAAGGTCCCTGACATGGACACAGACTTCTTGGTATGAACAGACGCATCCAAGGAAGGTTTAGGCGGAGTCTTGATGCAAGACGGACGAGTGATTGCTTACATTTCGAGGAAATTGAGAAGGCATGAGCAGAACTACGCAACACACAATTTGGAGTTATTAGCCATTGTATATGCCTTGAAGGTTTGGAGACACTACCTTGTTGGATGAAATTTTGAACTAAAGACTGATCATTGTGGACTACAACACTTTTTACGCAAAGCGGCCTGAACGTACGACAACGACATTGGTCGGAATTGCTTAGCGAGTACGAATTTGAGTCGGAGACCACACATCTTTTCGATGTTGCCTCTTCAGACGAATCTACATGAGAAGATTCTCACTTTACAGCGTGATGATGACTGGTACAAGGAGGTCGATGGTTTTATTGGACAAAACACAATGATGGTACCATGATACGAGGGATTTTCATTTGATAGCGATGGTTTATTGAGGTTTAAAAGTCGGATTTATGTACTGCCAAACAACGATTTGAGGATGTTGATCCTAAGTGAGGCTCATAGAGCAGTTTACATGGCTCACCTAGGAGTCACGAAGATGAGGGCAGACCTTAAACCCTTATTCTTCTGGAAGGGAATGAAGGCCGACATATTCAACTATGTGGCCAAATGTCTAGAGTGTCAGCAGGTAAAGGCTGAACATAGACACCCAGCAGGATTACTTCAACCACATACCATCCCGGAATCAAAATGGGAGGTTATTTCGATGGATTTTATTGTTGGATTGCCACTGACGGCAAGGAGACATGACTCGATTTTTGTAGTAGTAGACACTCTGACAAAGAGTGCTCACTTTATTCCTGTGCGTACGATGTATTAGGCACCTGACATAGAGAGAGTTTTCATCAGTGAGATTGTGAGGCTACATGGAGTGCCTAAGAGGATTATATCTGATCGAGGATCAGTGTTTATTGGACGATTTTGGACGAGTTTCCAAGAGGCCTTGGGAACCCAACTTAACTTTAGTACTGTGTATCACCTGGATACTGATGGGCAGACAGAACAAACGAACCAAACCTTGGAATACATGTTGTGCATGTACATGATGGACCAACAAAAGCATTGGGAATAATTCTTGCCACTAGTGGAGTTCACTTACAACAATAGTTACCAGAGCACCATTAAGATGGCACCTTTCGAGTTTCTTTACTGGCGACCGTGTCATACACCCTTGAGTTGGGATCAGCTTGAGGATAGGGTCTTGGTGGGACTAGAAGCGATCCAAGAAATGGAAGAGAAAATGCAAACCATAAGACAAAGGATTAAAGAAGCACAGGATTGACAGAAGAGTTATGCCGATAAGCACCGAGTCAACCGTAGTTACGAGGTCGGTGATCGAGTCTTCTTACGGGTTAAACCCCATAAGAGTTCAATCAAGTTTGGGAAGGGAGATAAAATCTCTCCTAGGTTCGTGGGACCTTTCAAGATTGTGGAGAAAAAGGGGCCCATGGCCTATCGACTATCCTTGCCTGATTCTTTGCGGTGTATGCATGATGTTTTTCATGTATCTGTTTTGAGACATTATATTAGTGATCGTACGCATGTTATTGACATGAGTTCCTTGTAGGTATTGGACGAGGGAGTGCTCATGGCTGAGCCGGTCTGTATCTTAAATCATTGTTTTCGACAGTTACGACATCAAGCGGTAGATCAGGTCAAGGTCCAGTGGGACAAATATAGTCCGCACTCGGCGACCTGGAAGGACGCATATGATATGCGCCAACGGTTTCCATTTTTGTTGATAGATAGACATATGATACTGTGATACACTTATTTCGGCATTTATACTGTGAAACTTCGGGACGAAGTTTAGACCAAGAGGGGGTGTATGTAACATTTCACTCTGGTGCACTGAGAAAACTTATTCTTTGAGGACACTTGCTCGTAAGTGATCCGGACTATTATGATATTAAAACTTTTGTCCTTGATTATGATGCGATATGGTAGATGACAAGATGTTTTACTGCTTTGACATAGACAGGTGCGATTGACTCGGTTTTACTGAGTGTGTAGGGTTTTGGACCTTGAGGATGCAGAGGCATCGACGGAACCCTCAAGACTCTGGATCGAGTCAGGGAGTGTGTTATTGGGGTTTGATTGTTTTACTGTGATTTTAGTACATTTGATCAAGTGATATGATGTGGACATGTTCTGACATGTTTGTTGATGATGCAGGCTGACGATAGCTTGTCGACCAGACTCACATATGGAGTAAAGGGGCCACACATGACTACCAGAGAGGTTGAGGGAGAGGTGTGGACAACAGCCCTACCACAGCCTACTAGCACTCCCACCGTGGTTCGAACTGTAGATTAATGATTACCTAGTTTGAGAGGATCCACGATGCTGTGAGGGTAGACTGTGAAAGTCACTCACGATGACTCTAAGGGGCGCGCAATAAGGCGGGGGCCTTATTTGTTAGAAGCCCTTAGTCTCCCACAAGTTCACCTGGGGGAGTATTGACTCCAGGGGTTATTGATGTCTACCAATCAGTCAAGAGGTGAGTGGTACCCTTGGAGCACATGGTGCATCCTGAAGGGCACGTTGCGCAAAAGAAACACAAGAGGCGAGTGGCACCCTTGGAGCTCCTGGTGCATCTTGAAGGGCACATCGCGCAAAATAAGCAAACGAGGCGAGTGACACCCTTGGAGCACGTGGTGTGTCCTGAACGGCACGTCGCGTTGATGTTGATGAGGGAGCAAACCTAGATGGCCCTAAGACATTTAACACATTAAGAAATTCTTAAACAACTTCTCTAATTAAATGTCACCTAGTTCAGAATCTAAGTCCTAACTCTAAAACTTCTCTAGGGTAAAATTTTGTCTAACCTTAAGAAAAAGACCCTATAAAAATAAAAATAAAAATTTAAACTAAAAACCACTTAAGTAATATTTTTAGTCTGCATAAAATTTTTGGGGTAAAATGAAGAGAGTAAGAATTTAATTAAAAATCAGTGGATTTAAAATTGTAAAGAAGAAATAAATTATTTAACTTGTGAAAGTGTAAAAATATATTAATTTAGTAATAAAAGGAAAAGAGTAAATAGTGCAACTGCCATTTTGGCTCTAATAAAAAGGGGAAAGAAGGGAATAATAAAAATTAGGAAACTAAGGAATGGAGGAAACATAATAAAGGAAAGAAGGGAACTTATGGTAAAAAGCAAGGTCAACTTAGTAAAGAATCAGCAATAAAGAACCTTCTAAATTGAACTAAATTAGCAACATCCTTTTAGGAAAAGTATTTAAACCTGTAAGGGAATCTAGGGACACCTAGGAGTAAATTTAGGAGCAACTGTAGGTGGGTGAGGGAAATGAGACACTTAATAAATTAAAGTAGATAAATTTTGGAGGAATGTGGGGGATGAATGATACTTGTACGATGGAGAATTTTTAGAAGATTTTTCATTAAAACTTAAATTAAAGGAGATTTAGGGAAAGTTTGGAAGTTCTAAAACTCTATAAAAGAGAGAAAGGAGGAGGAAGTACGGGATCGACTGTTAGCGTAACGTTATGCTGCCAAATTTGTGACTTGACTGATTACTTGTGGGGAGTTGGGTTTTTCCCAGCTTGGATAGGAGTAGTAGCTCAGCCTTGCAAGGCGAGCTGGGAGCTAGATGTACCATCTGGATAGTGTGTGGCCCCTTTGTGGCTCGGGGGGCTAAGGGGGAAGCAGAGTACCCCTAGCGATTGGCTAGGAGGTACCGGTGAGGTCTCGACGGTTTGCGAGCGGGAGAGGCACAGAGCGTGGGACGTCATCTGAAGTGGGCGATAAGGAAATGGTATGATTTTTATTTCTGGTAGAATAGAATGCATTATGACTTACACTAGGATAAGAATATCGTAGTATATGGAATGAATGACTGTTCTATTTATTTACTCGGCAATTAAAAATTTGTAAATGTTGTAGCTGTTGTTTTTATTTAAACCTTTCATGTGACAAAGTATTATTTTTCTCCTACCCTCTTATGTTTGGTGGATACTCCATTTGGGGTTTTCGAACCTCGGCGGCTTCATTTGATACTTCTAGTTCCCAATCCCATGTGTAGTTTGTTACATGGGTTTCTATAGACTTCAGCTCTAATATTTACAACCCTGGCAATTGTATTCAGTCTTGACTCTCTGGGTCCTTCTGGTTTCATCCGGGTTAGGGTAGTGAGATGCTTCCATCTGACTTTATGAAATTTAATGCGTATATCATACTTGCATGATGGTAAGTTGTTCCAGAAGGGTCATTAGTCTTCTTGAATTCATTTAAATTTGTATCAATTACATCCAGATCAAGAAACTATATGTAAACGTTGGGCAGATCTGTAAGGAGAATTTTCCGTCTGGCATTGAAAACCTTTGTGGACTCGTATCAAGAAATTAAACAGATAATAACATTCTGCGGGTGACGTAGAGGAAACATTATTTTTGTTATGCACAGTTAGTCTTATGTTCTGTTCAACTTGTTCCCAGAAATTTGACCGAGAAATCCTATTCTTGATCCGTTTACATTTGCATTTGGTTTGCGATTCTAGTTGTCGGCAACACAATGGCTCAAGGGTTTTCAACTCTCTTATGTCGGTCTATGAAATTTTATGAGTTGGCTAGACCTCATGCACCTTCGCACCCTTGCATTCAAATACTCGCCACCGTAGTTCATCTCCACTGCTAATCTTTGCGTTTATGATAGTTGGTGAGACAATGTTTTTGCACCAGCCTCACCCACTACCTTCGTGGCCCTTACATCGTTTGCCCACCTTGATTGAGGCTCTCCACACCATTTAGCCACCACAATTCCTTAGTAAATCTCACATGGATTTACCCCATGACCTCTGGCGAACTCGCACGCATTCGTGGTTGCATTTTCGATGAGAATGTCTGTGGATTTCGAGCACTGTTTCAGGTGTTTTTTTTTGGTGTTTTCAAGCTTTCATTTAATCCCATAGAACGGGCACTTAATGGTATGATGTGGTCGTTTTACCCAGCATTTTAATGCTCTGAAAGGAAATAATTTCAATCCCCTTTTTCTTGGGCGTTTCCTTCAATAGTAATGTCAGCAACTCACGAATTTTCCCCTGTGCGGATGTCTTGATTTTTTTTTCACTATTGCCCTGTGTCCAGCGTTTGTTTTTTTTTAAGGATAGTCAAAACCCATAAATGTCAGTTGTTTCTACCCTTATCCCAGAACTCTCGTTAATGGTCGCCTTGGATGCACAGCACACTCTCGATGCGCTTTCTCCTTCCCTTCATCTCACTCTTAATTCACGTTAGGAGGAACCTTAAACAATTGTTTTTCCTACCATGATTTGGTCAGTAATTGATTATGACAGCACAACAGTTTCCCCTTTGATGAAAGTTATTGATTTATGTCGTTACATGCTTAGGCAGTCAATGCTAATACAGTTTTTAGGATTAGGGTTTAGCAATTATTACCCCTTTTCCCGTGGCATTTTAAAACGATTTCCATATGCCCAGCACCCAGGTGGCGATTGATTACATGAAGGTTTTTACAGCTGATCCTTATAACAACAATTCAATGGCTTGTGACAGACCGTGGGTCATGATTCGATTTCTTTTTAGCTTTAATTTAACACAGTTTTATAATAATATTGCTAAGGTTGTTAGATGTGTTAAATGGTTCCTAACTGTAGAGTGAAATGTCTCTTTCATTATGTCTTGTAACCTTTGGGAGTAGGTGTGATGGATATTGTTAGCATATACTGTTATTGAAGTGTGTATAGGTGAAGTTACTATAGTATATAGTTATTGCAAAATGTAGATGTAATGTTTCCATATTACTAATTAAAATGTAAACGTTATTGTTTGAAAATATCAAATGTAATGTCATGGTTACTTATTGCAATATTATTGTAATATAAATTATAATGTTGTTATGTTATTGAAATTTTTATGCTGGTAACATACCAAAAGGTAAGGTGATTGATATTTTATCTGCACAGTTATTATAATATGAAAATGTAATGGGGTTATTATTTCATGGAGATGTTGTTGAAATTTGTCGATTTTGTTAACACCAAGAAATGTAATATCATTGAACTAAGTACACTCAGTTATTATGAGTTAGTCATTGGGGATTAGAAATTAATTGAATTTACATTATTTTAAAGATGGATTGGGTAACATGTCGATTAATGGAATTTAAATGGAGAATTTTGGTCTGTGATTAATGCCATTTGAGTAATAGATAATGCCTTGTCTTAACTAGGGTTGGTCATTGTTGGAGTTCTTCTGACTTGTGCCATCCATAGAGGATATGGTTGCACATTTAATTATTGTTGTACTTAGAGGAAATCGTTTAGTTGCTTGGTCTACTTGTGTTGGGCGGGATGTAGACACCTCCATGTTATTCATAACAGTCACCAGCCCTAAGCCCTTAAACGGTTAAAATCGATGGGAACCTGGGCTTGAGTGTTGCTTATGTGTCTTGGAGGTCCTAACCATTGCAGGGTAGGACAGGCAGGTAGTAAGTCTTACTTATTCTCGATTGATCGTCGTTAAATGCATGCAGTTACTTGTTGTGCGTCTTATGTCATCTTGTTGTGTTCGTCGTGGTTTGCGTCTTGTTCGTCGTCGGGTGGTGACCTAGATTCGAATGTGTTTGTTTCCCTTGTACACGCGCGCACACTTTCAAAAAACGAAAAAAAAAAATTGCACTTGTTAGAAGAGGTTTGTCATCGTAACGAGGATTGTTACATTGTGTATGTGGCACATTATGTAGATCAAAGAAAATCTCCATCTGAAGTATCCATGTGATTGGGTCCTTGCCATCAAACTTACTCATATCGATCTTAGGAACATGGTTGGTCTTCAACCCAAAGTTGGAGTTTCTCCATTCTTGATTCATCTTCCTTGTGTCCTCATCATGAATTTCATGGGACACATTTTCAATTTCAGGTGTCCTCTCTATTAGGAAATTTTTCATTCCTTCCATGATATCCCTTTTTAAACCATCCATTTTAGTATCCATTATTGCCTCCAATTTAGCTTCAGTTGAATCCATCATCCCTTGTAGTTCATCTTTTTTCACTGTCTTTTTTTGTAATTCATTTATGTCCCTACACATTTCTTCACCTTCATCAAGAGTCCAAGTAGGAATTTCTGGAGGCTTATTTGGAGTAGAAGTTCCCTTTTTGGGTGGCATGTTGTCCAAGTATAACTTTTGAACCTTGATTTTGAGGTGGTTCTGCTAGACAAACTTTGTTCTGCTGTATCTCCAAAGTTTAGGCCCTTATGGGTATGAAACTTTATTTTTTGTAGTTCTCTGATATTTCTTCTCTACAATGCCACAGGTCTAATCAAAATTGGATTTTCAAAATGTAATTTACGGTAACTTCCCCACAACTAGGAGATCTCCCTTGTATAGCATGCCTCACACAAAATAATTGATATAAAATTCTGAAAATTGTACCCAAAATACTATAGACTATCCACTATCCAATGGAACTAGGCTCACTCAATTTCGATACTCTACGAAGATGTTATGATAGTTTTACCTGGAACACCTTCTTGAGACTAGTCAATAGGACTAGTCAGATACCCTATCTTCCACAGGGTGTATCTACAAATGTGAGATGACCCCGGAGCTGAACATTTTACCATAGGTAAATTACTAATTTTTGTGAATATCCTCTGGAGTTTAGGGTCTGAAACGTTACAGAAAATGTTTTATAGCGAAAATTACGCAATGACTCAGTTCGAGATGATTCCAGAACCCTATCTTACACAAACTGTATCTCCGAAAGTATAAGGACTCAGGAGTTGAAATTTTAACCCAAAGTACCTTGATTCGTCTAATAAATATCCTCAAACCTGTTTCTTCTAAAACATTCTAGAACAAAAGTTATAGTGAAAATTCCATGGTGTCTCAGATGTAGCAGCAAAACCCCAAGACCTTGAGCTCTGATACCATATGTTAAGAACCAAATATCAATATAGAATAGAAAAACCTCAGAATAAGTACTCAATGCCTTAAAAAAGAGAGAAATTCAGATAATAAGCCTCTTCGAGGGGGAAACCTCCTTATTCCCACATAAATGTACAATTACAAGATGATTCAAAATGAAAATGTCTCCTTGGTATATATAGGAGACTGGGAGGTATAATTACAACTAATGGAATAAAGTCGACATAAATAAAATAATAGTACTAATGTAATATGCCCCAATTAAGGGGTAATGAGCCACTCTTTAGGGCTTAACAAATTTTATCTTGAGGTGGCAACGAATTCGCCTCTATGCCTTCGTATCTTTTGCCAGCCCGGACATTAAATGCTATGCAAAGTTAAGTTACCTTGGATGGGAATTTTCTTTCCATATTAAGGGAAATCAAATAAACCACTTGAGGTCATGTATGACGAATAAATCTCCTGGCGATTTTATGAAGGTTTAGAGAACTTTTTATGCCTGCGTTTTCTCCTTGATGCACAACGAACTCATAGTTCTCTACGCATAGTGATTGGGTAGCATTCATTTTAGTGACAGTAATATTTTTGACAACGAATTGTATGCATTGATTAACAATTTTTATAATCATAGAATGAGAGGATGTTTCAGAACATAAACGATCGTTACATTTAATGGACAATGATATTCATTTATCATCTAGTGATAATTAAATTACCTAGCAAATTAGTATTTAATTCATTCAAAGACATCCTATTTATGCCAGCTATTTCAGGCTTAGCAGATGACAACAACGTATCCACAACCATGTAATAACTACATCCAACAACTTTAATAGACTGTGTTACCCCATTTAATGTGCCTGCAATTGAATAATTAAACCACATCAGTGATGGTAGACCACTTTAATTGCCTTATTATTATCTTTCTCCATGTTTATTAATTGTTCATATGACCACCTGTGTTTATGAAAACTTTTTATTTTCATCATTTTTAAACTTACACAACGATACCTTTAACCTTTATCCTTTTGCTATTTTTTATTGGTTATTTATTAACCATTATCTTTATTGCTAAATTTAGTGGTTGACCTTTAGATATGGTTGTAGAATATATGTTTTAACCTTTCTCAATGATATTTTCATTGGTATATCGGTGTGTTAACCATTATCTGTATACTTTAAAATAATTGTAAAATAGTGGTGTTAACCATTATCTGGTATTAACCTTTATCAACGATATTGCCACTATCCTTTATTGAAATTTTTTTCTTTTAAAAGATATGTACCTTAATAATTTTATTTAAGGTGTGCGATTGATTTGTGGCACAAGGAATTTGGTGTTTCTTGACTGTCCTAGTCGTCTTGCTAATGTATCATTGGGTGCTAGGGTTAGTAGTCAGGTGTTTAGATAGTACTTGATCTCCTAGCGCGTTGTTTTTAGCTAGTATTGAGGGTCGATTTATGTTGTTGCGCCATGATTATTTTCGCACCTATCACCTGGCGATGATATGATTCCTGATGAGAAAATCATTGTGCACCCTAATGGATAGAGGCGAAGGATAACTTGGCCAAAGTCTATACTACCCATTGTGGGTGTTTGTTTGTTCTAGTTGTTGTTTATGATTGGGGTAGGACATCTTCATGCATTGGTTTTGCATTCCATCAAGGTTCTAATTAACTAGCAGTCAAGGCCGTTGTGTTAGGATGGGGATGTTGTCCCTTAGCTTGTAGGCGTGGTAATATTGTGTCGAGCGGGCAGTTGTTTCTCCTTGTTGTTTTATGCATGTTTCACCCAGTTGCTCTCGTGCCAGTGCGTGGAGTCTTAGTTGTATGTTGTTGTAACATCCTGCTCTAGTGCACTGAGCAAACTTGTTCTTTGAGGACACTTTCTTGCAAGTGATCCAGATTATTATGCTATTAAAACATCTGATTTTGATTATGAGGCATTATGGGTTGATGTCATGTTGTTTTGCTACATTGACATAGACAAGTGTTATTGACTCAGTTTTATTGAGTGTGTAGAGTTTCAGACCTCGAGGATGCAGAGGCATCAATGGAACCCCTTGGACTTTGGATCAAGTCGGGGAGTGAACTAATGGGGTTTGATTGTTTTATATGTGATATTAGTGCATCTGATTAGATGATATGATATGGATATATTTCTGACATGATTCGTTAATGATGCAGGATAATGATATCTTTCCAACTAGACTCACATGTGGAGTAGAGGGGTCACGCTCGACTACGAGAGATGTTGAGGGAGAGGTGTGGAAAATAGCCCTGCCACAACCTACTAGCACTCTCGTCGTGGCTCGAACTGTAGGTTAACGATTACCTAGTTCGAGAGGACCCACGATGCCGTGATGGCAGACTGCGACTATCGTTCACGGTGATTCTAAGGGGCATGCAATAAGGCAAGGGACTTATTCCTTAGAGGCCCTTAGTCTCCCACAAGATCATCTAGAGGAGTATTGACTCGAGACATTTTTGATGTCTACTAAGTTAGTCAAAAGGTGACTGGCACCCTTGGAGCACGTGGTGTGTCCTGAAGGGCATGTCGTGCAAGAAAAATGGAAAGAGGCGAGTGGCCCCCTTGGAGCACGTAGTGCGTCCTGAAGGGCATGTCGCGCAAGAGAAACTGAAAGAGGCGAGTGACACCCTTGGAGCACCTAGTGCGTCTGAAGGGCACGTCGCGTGGTTAGTTAATAATTCGATAAACCTAGATGGCTTTAGGACAATACAGTGTTAAGGAAGATTTGAAACCTTCCCTTAAAAAAAAATGTCACCCAGCCTAGGAAAATAAGGTCTAGGTCTAAATTTTGTTGGTGGTAAAATTTTACCTATTTATAAAAAAAATAATAATAAAAATAAAAAAATAAAATAAATAATAAAGATAATATTCATTAATCTTGTGACGAGAAGGGGGTAAGCAATTAAAGTGATTTATAAAAATCTTTTGGGATAAAACTTAAAAAGGGGAAATGATCGTTTTACTTTATTATGCTAATTAAAAATTTACTTCATTAAAAAGGGGAAAAAGGGGGAAAAGGGTAAGTTTCTGCACAAGCCTTTTTGAGTTTAATTAAAAGGGGAAAAAGGGGAAATCTAAAATAATTAGGAAACTAAGAAAAAGAGGGAACCATAAAAGAAAGGGGAAACACTAGGGAAAAATAAGTTAG